>JAGTTH010006456.1:0-24169 GCA_022606485.1 Agraylea sexmaculata | reverse complement strand
GAAGAAACGCATTTGGCGCGTAAATCGCCGAGTGACACTAGCTCGAGATTTAACACCAGTTGAAGAAACCGGACCATTATATTTTGATCCAAAGATATATAAGCCCTTAATCAATACTACCCGATATTAGAATGCCGGACAACTGGATGTAAAAATATCAATTCTGAGTGAGATTATAAGTATTGCATCTGTCAAAATAATCTGCTTGGTCCATCATATTGGCATTTATAAATCCACTTGTCAGGCCTTCTAATATCGGTGGTACAGGGCGTTTGCGCCGGGAAAAATTTAAACATTCTGTATTAAACTTAAGAAACAAAGATTTAGTTTAAGTATGCATGCAGGCCGATGCAGTATCCACTCTCTATGAACACCGCATCGGTTTGCATACAATGATTGGTCATGCTTGCGGGATTAGAGGGTTCTGTTTATTATAATTGTCATGCGAAACGATGCGATACCGGAATTGAAACAATTTTGTTCATCGGAAAAATCACGGCAATCATAAACATTGTCACATCTTTGTATGTGTGGAATACATCCTCCGTCACCGCATGTAAACTGCGATTCTTCACATTGTGCAGTGGTCAGCAACAAACCTAACGACAGATATATTAAGCCACACACACTCTACTCACCTCTAACAAGATTAATATGCAATACATTCTAACCAGAAACACGCATTCTATGAGACCTTTCATGACGCAACTGTACTCTTGAGATGAGAATACCTTGCAACTAATTACAACCGATCGATTATTTAAACGGTGTTTTAAGAACTTTTTGTAAATTTCGACATTTCTATTGTGTCAATTATACATAATCACATCAGGTATGAATACCTCTGTTTGTTTTAGATAGATCAGTGATGGCTAACCTAGGGAAAGGTTCCCAGGCATACGTCAGCGCAAATACGATAGTAGAGTTACTTAGCTACACTTATGATCGGTTTTTTGTTAGTTGGCTTTACGGTGTACGTTTATGACGACACACGCCTAGGAATCCCAAGCTTAAGGAATTGGCCAGGTCACCGTGGTCTTTACGGGAGTATATGGTTTCCCAGGCCATTCCCACAGCAATGACCAAAGTGACACCACTGGGCACAGTTCCTGCCATGGATCGAGCCCTGGAGTCTCACTCACGAGTCACACTAATCATTGAGCTACAAGGCGGCTCAAGAATTGTGTATGGTGATTAAGTCAATAATAAACCAGTTTTTTTCAAGATTCCAAAAATTCAGGAGATTATAATGAATGCAATTTATCGAATTTCAATCAAATTAGATATACTGCTTGGTCACGCCATACAACCAAGGGACCCAAAAAGGTTCACCATCATGAATTAGGTGGTTGTGGATAACGCATCATAATAATATTATAAATACAGCACCGATCTGTTTTCAGTATCACAGTACTGCATAGGGAAGAGTTGCACATTCACGTCAAAAATCATCTCAAGTGTGTGTTTCAAGCTTTATTCTTACATCACTTCATAAAGGACAGCTCATAATTTGTGTATGTAGAGATGTCCTTTTGAATGTGGGTAAGAGGAAAATAATAGAGTATAGCTGGTGCGATTAAGTTATGCAGTGAGAGAGTTAGTATGTTTACATTAAAAATAAATTATCTGAAGAAAAAAGCACTCAAATTAAACAACATTCATTTATCGAAGCCATTATATTCGTGTAGTTCTACTCACTTCATGTACATTAAATATAATATTCAGCGTCTAGTTTTATTTTTAGAAGAATGTTTTTATGGGTGTGTATAGATTTTTTTTATTAATTGTATTTATTTTTATTTTTTTAATCGATTGAATGTGTGAATTACCTTTATCGCAGTCAGTTTCATCACTGGAGTCTCGGCAATGGGGGATGTTGTCGCATACTAGTTGATAGTCGATACAAGAACCGTCTGTGCAAGTGTACTCACTCGGTTGGCAAGTCTTTGAGGGAATAAAATTAATTATTAACGAATATTCTAAGTCGTGTCGCATATTTCTAAAAGGCAGAATCTTTTGATTCCTAAAATCCTCCAATGAGAGAACACACGCACCGTCGAGGGTGGGGCGCTTGTGTTTGGTTCTAGTCTCTCATTGGTAAGATTCCGGATGCAAGTATATATGCGATGCCAGTAAAGAATTAGATATACTCACAACACTGGGACAATTCATTTCATCTTCTCCCTTTGGACAATCGTTGATTCCATTACATTTGACACTGTCATCGAAACAAAATCCATCGCACGAGAACTTTTTCGGTCCACAGTCCCTTTCGTTGGCTGAGATTGGAATGAATGATTTTTAAATAAAGATCCCATCTTCGATATGTTATTGAATACTTACTGCAATTCAACTCATCGGAGCCATCCTCACAATCAACGTGTGAATCACATCTGAAAGTTCCTTGGATGCAAGCTCCCGACTGGCACCTGTATTCGTCTGGACGACAATCTGGACAGTTGGTTTCATCGCTATTATCTTGACAATCAGAAACGCCATCACAGACAAATTCATTTGAGATGCAGTCTCCGCTGAGACAGCTAGAAATTTACACGGCAGAAATTAGTATTGAGATTTTAAACACAATATAACGCTGAGCAAACTCAACTAACGGTGATAAAGTCGCAAAAATATAAGAGAGATTAGCTACATAGACCGGAATACAATCCCTAGTATACATGCTAATATAATTTGTGGTAAAATATATACTACTCATCAGCATTGTTAATTCTGCAATGAGAAGTCCAAGTTTGCGCTCCGTCACCAACAATGTAATTTGATAAATTTAATCGGCCAAAGTAGAACTGGAGGAATTATAGCTATGTGGTGGCCTAGGAAATCCCTTACAAATGGGTCCCTGACAGCTAGAAAGCTCAGCTCAACATTTCTCAAACCTATTATATTAGAAGCATAGCTCCTTCAGTTATTAAGTTCCCAGCATATCAACCCTACACTATTTTTTTATAAACCTAGCAAGTGAGTTATATTTGTAATGAATACGACAAGGACTTATTTGGCTTTGCTGTAAGGGTGGTGTCTATGGAAAAAATGACTAGGGATTATTCGTTTTGGGGTTGTTAATTTTATAGTAGATAATGCAAAATTAATAAGCCTGAGGAGAGGACTCTTATGCAATGCGCTTATATAAATAAAGAGGTGCCAATAATACTGTAAGACGATAAGAGATGTCAAAACATGAATTTGTCTCCAAAGATTTAGTATGAGCCCTGTTTTTACTGCTCGTACTATTTATCTGTCACTTGTCGATCTTTCTTAATATGGTCAAGTGCCGGATTAAAAGTCAACGACAAATCATATCTCACTATGTAAACAATCTTGTTTCTCTTGAGTGTCAGATTTTAGAGACCACAGCCCGCGTATGCATGTATAGTATGCGCATGTAGTATTGCCGGCCATGTTCCAATGTATGAAAACAGTACGCATGACACTTCTATATATATATATATATATATATATATATATATATATATATATATATATATATATATTTATATTTATAAGTTCATTGTTCTAATGTAATAAATTATGAATACATGGATTGATACAAACCTGAATTGGTCCGGGCTACAACCGCAATCCTTTTCATCAGCTTCGTCAATACAATCAGCGACACGATCACATCTTTTAGAGTTGTCAACGCAAGTTCCATCGCCACATCGGATGTCGCATTGACCCGCAGGCACTGCAATCATTTAAGCAGACATGCAAGTTTATGATTAGCTGCTCTTTAGCTGTGCCCGCCACATGTCATCAATCATTAACCATCATTCATTGACATCTGGCCGACTCATTGCGACATCCAACGGGCATTAAAACCATTCATTTACATAACGCAATTCAAGTAATCGCAAAATAAGAAAAGTGATAACATCGAGATTTTGTCTGGATGGGTGATATGAATAAAAACAGGAGAACTTAGGTCCGGTTTCTTCAACGCGTGTTAAATCGTGTGCTACGTGGCAACTGATTATATGAATCATATAAAAATACTCCGTTTCTTGAAACGATGCTACAGCCAAGCGTAGCCAATTTTGTATCGCAGGCATTCAAGCGACGAGTTCGTCACGAAACTGGAATGGAGGGGGAATATAGCACGAGCTCAAGATTTAGCTATAGCACGTCGATATCACCGAGCTAGGATTTGACAGTTGAAGAAACGCATTTTGCGCGAATATCGCCGAGTGACACGAGCTCGAGTTTTAACACCAGTTGAAGAAACCAGACCATTATATTTTGATCCAAAGATATATAATCCCTTAATCAATACTACCCGATATTAGAATGCCGGACAACTGAATGTATAAATATCAAGATGGCGGACCAAGCAGACGATTCTGAGTGAGATTATTAGTGTTGCTTCTGTCAAACTAACGTTGAAGAAACCGGCTCTTAATCACATCGACGGGTTTAGCGAAGTCATTTTTTATTCTGCACTTTAAGGGCCGGATTCTTCAACGCGAGTTAAATCTCAATTTACGCGCAAAATCCGTTTCATTCAAGTTTCATTAGCTCGTGTTACAAACTGTCAAATCTTGACTCGCAGATATCAGCGAACTATAGTAAATCAAAACTCGTCGCTTCGGCTCATGTCGGATGCACCTGAATGCCTTCAATCTAAGCATCGGCTATGATCGGCTTTACTTTGACACTACAGCTTGAAGAAACGAAATGTAAGAATATTACTCGAAACTCGTTTAGCTCGTAGTGAAGTAGCTCACAATTTTAGAGCTATCTGAAGAAACCGGCCCTTTATTTTATATATTATATATTTAATATTTTTTTCAGGGTTTGCATGGTTCTAAGGCGCGGCATAGACAATGCTCGTTGGTACTTCTTATTCTTAAACAAACAAGTGCCAGGCACTCGTTCTCTAATTGGCGGAGATACATTGACGAGCATCAAATAGCATATCTGTGTCGCGCCTTAGGTAGACAGATATAAAAAATTCTACTGCTTTCGGAAAATATGAGCGGCCTGTCTTCATTTTTCTATGCAAATCCTGACTAAACCATTAAATTTATAATAAAATAATTATACATCAAGATTTACCCATTTTAACAAACGACTTTGCCATAAAATAATTATCAATACAAAGCGTCGTTTTTATTCATATTACTCAAAGTCTCAGTAATATAGCTTTTATTTTAGTAATATGATTTAATTTTGATGTTAAAAAAATATTCATTATTTTAAGATGATCCTGATTTATGTTTAAGGCTTATGGAAATTCAATATACTCTCTAATAATATTTTATAATTAAGTGAAATCTCTCATGACGAGTAACTCGTGTAAAGAGAAAAAATAATTATGAAGGGATTAAATAATCTGTGTAAAAATATTGAGAACGAATTGTGATCTTTATCAGAGATCTCATTGTATATTTCAAACGCCATAATACTTATGGATTCCATCACGAAAATTTGTACCTTGTGGACAATTTCTTTCATCAGAACTGTCTTGACATTCAGGACTTCCATTACACTGATAATATTTCGGAATGCACTGAGGATATCCTGAATTACACTGGAACTCATCGAGACGACAGGTTGTTCCTGAAAATATTTACACATTTAACAAAAAAACCGATTGCAACATTTATTCAATGACAAAACCCCGTTCAACACTGACTTAAATCTAATAGAAGGCGTTAGTGTAAGCAAAACACAAATACAACTTGTTAAATTTACAAATACATACATGCAATGGGTGTTTAAAATCACAAAACTTACCGCTACGTATTATTAATTCTTGATAGCTGTAATTATAATTCGAGTTATTTATAAAAACACAACATGAACTTGAGTTATGATAACACACTTTTTAAACACAACACTTCGCGATTTTTCTCATGATAAGTATATTTTTAATAATCCCCACATGCAATGGATGAAAACACAAATCTTTGAAATTATGCTCTGAATATTAAAGCCAAAATTATTGTCCTGTTATATAAAATAATTAATAGTCGTTCCACTTTGATCACTTCTTTTCAAAAGAGCATACGCATTTAAAACTTGAAAAATTATGGGTAAAGTTCTGCATCACAATAACATAAGGGCGCTCGCACACCTTCGATGTAACCCCACTAATCAATGGTGATGTACATATGTATGTATGTGGGATGCCTAACAAATAATGAAGACAAACTAGAGTATTTTTTAATTGAAATTCACAATAGCCAATAGGATTTCTTATTTTTGTCAAATGTCAAATTTATTATAGACACTCTAACATTGTGTTTCCAAAAAATTAACAGCGCCCGTCAGAATTTTATAACTTTCATAGCATTTCATCACTCACGCTTTCACAGTATAGTCTGCAAAAAAATGTTCAACCGTCTCGAACGATTAACTCCAAAACCTTTGAAAAGCTAGGTAGTTTCACTGCTTATGATTTATAATGTAATAATTTATTAAATATGTATTAAATTAAATATAAATTTTAGTTATAGTTATATTTTTAAATAATATTTTCGTGTAATTTTGTCAATGAGTACAAGTAGCAAGGTTTATTACATTAAACTGCGTTTTTATAGATAATCTATGGATGACTCTTTTATTTTTTGAAAACAAAATGTTATGCTGTTCTATATGACACGAGATTCGTACAATCTCTTGCCACGTAGCACACAATTTAACACGACTTGAAGAAAATGGCCCTAATTGTAATATTATATACTGAGGGCTTTTCAAAAGTTTGTGCATCGTGAGTTTGAAAACTTTAAATTTAGGTATATTGAATTTCGAGGACCTACGTATGTTTATACTAACATATTTGATTTGTCACGTGTCTATTTAATGCGTTTTGTCATGAAAATCGCCGGTCAAGTGTGGCGGCATGCGACCAGCCTTAGAATGGAGCGATTGGAGTGAAACGACAAATATTTTGTAGATATATTCAGAGCAGAGGTGATGATGATAAATGAGCACCACACTTTTGATAAAAACACACAACACAAGAAGCACATGTATAATGATTGTCGCCGTTGATTGTATTGTCTTACCACAGTCCTCTTCGTCTTTTTCATTATTACAATCGATGATTCCATTGCAAACCGCCGTTAAATTGACACACTGTCCATTGCCACACTCGAAGGTATCTTTAGGGCATTGTTGATCGCAGTTAAACTCATCAGATCCATCGCTACAGTCCACGACTTGATTACATCTCAATATGGCGTCGATACATCCTCCAGAATTGCATTTAAACTCATAGTGCATGCACTCGCGGGGTTCTAATCGCGACAACACGGAAACGGGAAACCAAAATAAATCATAAATAAACAAACACTTCAAAATAGGTCGAATAATGTGTATTTTCATGCGATGTAATTAAAGGCACTCATCATGCTAATTATATTAAAAAAATAAATAAAAAAAACATCACACCCGATGGGGAGGATCGTTAATTTAAATGTGTGTGTGTGTAATGTATGAAATAATATGAATATGTCGCACCGCAATTCTCTTCATCTGAATGATCCTGGCAATTGTTAACTCCGTTACATCTTTGTTCGAATGGTATACAAAATGTGTTATTACACACAAAATCGGTGGGCCTGCAAACTGATCGGTTTTTCCATTGATTCACATCTCTGTCATCGTCGAAACACAACGATGGATCCGATATTTTTATTATAAAATTATTATTTTTTAATTTTGACGCACGCCAATGCGTTTTTGAAAACTGTCGCCCGAGTCTGTGCACAAATCAACACAGGGGCGGCGGCGCAAATATTTAGAAATATTGATATTGAAATATAAAATAAATTCTATTAATATTTATCTATAAATCGATGGTTTATAAACACATATTATATCTACATATATTTATTTACATACACATGATGGACTTGAATTAATCAATCGGAATTCGCTGCTGTTTTCGGTGTGTTCTATACATTTTTTTATTTTTATTTATAACATTAAAAAAATATTTCGTGCTTTTGGAATCGAGTTTAAGCCGCCATCTTGGATTCAGCTTGAAATATTTTTTTCAATTAATTAAAAAAATATGATTTTAGCTTATATTTGTGATACCCTACCACTTATTCCAAGTCTACCCTGTACATTAAAAAAATAAATATTAGTAGTGCTTTTGCATTCGATGAAGGGTCGCTATCTTGGAATCAGCTGTTTCTATAAATTACTCAGTAGTGAATGTCGCGTATGTATTGTGTCTATTAAATACGTAATCAATATTTTTAATTTGCGATACTCTAAAATATCCTCAATTAATCCATGTCCACTCTGTATAATCTGATTGTAATTATTGTGCATATGTAAAATATTTATTACATTTTGTAATTAATCCGGTATGGATATTAGTAAAAGGGCTTTTCATTAAATAGTTTGCCGCATACCAAATTTTGATGAGTTATTAACACAAATACCCATCTACAAATTAACACTTGAGTACGAGTGTATTATTGTAATATTTGATGCGAACATATCAGTTTGGCTTTCATTTAAAATACATATTTATTATTATATTATATAGTTTGTGCAGCTATTTCAGAATCAGCTGTCTCTTTAAAGTACTCAGTAGTGACTATCGCGTTTGTATTGTGTCTGTTAATTACGTAATTTTACCAGTGTAATCCACAAATACTGGTCATGGATTCAAATCTCGCTCAAGTAAAATAAATTATTTTCTCGGTTGGTAAGACTTGGAGATCGGGAATAATATTAATAAAATCCCGATCGATCGTCTTGATTTCCTGCATTGTAAAGTAAATACTAATTATTCGTGTAGATGTATTTGTGACCGGGCCTATTCGAATGTATGACGCAATATTGCATGGCGCTTCTATAGATATAAATTCATTGCCTACCACGCTCTAAAATATTCTCAGCTAATTCAAGTCCATCCTGTATATACAAGAGTAAAATTGTGTTTCAATCACCCATCGATGTACTAAATTTTAAATGTGTATTATTGAGAATAGGCTTATGATATCGGATCCATCATATATGTATATATATATATCCGTATGACGATGATGATGATGATGATAATGATCTTACTGTTGCAACCGATTTCGTCAGAATAGTCAGCACAATTGTAACGTCTGTCACATCGCAGGTTTTCAGCAATTTTCGATCCATCGTTGCATTTGAAATAATGTTTGATCCTTCCACTCCCTGATCCATAATAATTATCATGCAGAATGCAATTTATCACATGCAAACAAAGCAGTTATGAAAATGAATAAAAATATTTACAAAAGAATAATAATAAAATACAGTGTGACAGTGTGTGAAATATATATTTTTTAATGTTAGTTAGTAGTCTTACCATTGCAGTTTCTCTCATCTGATCTGTCTTTAGGACAGTCTATTCGACCATCGCACCTTTTCTTGCGACTTATACAATTTCCCAAATCGCACTGCCATTCTTCGGGAGCGCATGCTGCGTTTTTTGTATTGAAAATTACGTATAAATTATAAGGAAATACACGCGACTAGCGATCTAGTTCAAACTATTTCAACAACGCGTGATAAACTTGGGATTCCTAGGCGTGCGTCGTCGTAAACGTACACAGTAAAGACTGTAATAGAGTTGCTTTGCTGTACTTTTGATCGGTTTATTGTTAATTAGTGCCTCGCCCGAGGCTTAGACAAGGCACTAACTAGCAAAAAACCCATTATAAGTGTGGCTAAGTAACTTTACTATCGTATTGACGGTGACGTATGCCTGGGAATCCATTACTTTACTAAATCCAAATAACTCGATATGTTTGTAGAGCAACTTTCAAACTTAAGATCACGGATTCTAATCCGGCTATTGCGAAGAATAATATCAGGAATATAGATTGTCAGGTAAATAAATACTGTAACACCTTCCCTATTGACAGAAGTCCACCGTGGCCTTTTAGTGGTTTCTAGTAGATCTACCAATTGACACCGTTTTGGCCGGCGACTTGGATCGAACTCGAGAGTCTCACTTACGAATTCGTCACACTTACCACTGGGCCACAAAGCGGCTCAAAATAGTCAGGTTATAAGGCAAGTCCGATTTTTTAAATTTGTTTGATATCACACCTTATTATTACTCAAAGTTCATTCTCTAACCGAAGATGGCCCGGTTTGTTGCGGTCGTGAATTTGCAGTAGAGCATCTATAATCCGTAAATCCTGTTCGGATTACGCATTTTTTGAAGATAAAAATATTGCCATTGATTATCACGGCGACTGGTCAGAAATCAATTTGGTTCAAATACGGCTCAAGTAAAAAAAATGGGTTATTACAATCGGGAATAATATTAATAAAAATCCCGATCGATCGTCTCGATCCAGGTATACTTTGATTTCCTGTATTGTAAGGTAAATACTGATTATTAAGTCAATGACCTATGTAACTAGTAATATTTAAGATAACTGGCAGTTAATGAACTAACACGTTGATAAACAGCACTAAAACATCTCTTATTTGTGTCTAAAGTTTGACATTTGCTCATGATTCCGTTTCTCAACATATTTACGTTAGTAACTAGCACAAAAAAAGTATCGACATATTATTATCTATATAAATAAAGCTTTTCATATTAGTTAATATAAACATTATCGTAGATACTTTTTTCTATTAATCACTAAAAATTAATTGATTCCCAGGCATACGTCCTCGTAAATACGATAGTAGAGTTACTTAGCTGCACTTATGATTGATTTTTTGCTAGTTAATGCTTCGTCTGAGCCTCGGGCGAGGCACTAATTAATTAATTAAAGTACATAGTACATAGTAAACTCTATTACGGTGTACGTTAACGGCGACGCACGCCTAGGAAACCTAAACTTAAGAGGTGTCCTTGCGTCAAAGAAATATTACAATCGAGTTATTCGAATTTTAGTTTATTTTGGGCGATTGCTGTTAAATACATACGACATTCGCTTTCATCAGCAGAATCTTTGGGACAATCTGACTTTCCATCACAACGCAATAATATGCTTAGACAAGCTCCATCGCCACACATAAAGTGGCCCACAGACGAACAGACGTGCGCTCCCGACCAGCTGACATTACCACCTTTATAATCCGTTTTGTTAGTATTTAGGAAGCATTGGAAGGAAAAAAAAAACAACTCATTATTATTATAAAAAAAAACATCACCTCAAAACACGCTCATGCTAAATACAATCGGACCTGATTTGAGTGCATCTAAATCCAAACCGATCGGATAAAATCATTTGATCATAAAATAAAATTAAAATAGCGTTTGCACATTAAGTTAATGACTAAACCTCTACCATATTATTATTAAAAAAATAGTTAATTTGTCTGTACGTGTACGAATGGGATAACATTAGTTAACAATTGAAAATTAAATTGATCATTTATATTTATAGGTTGCATTTTTATTATATGTGTTGAAATGTATGTAAGCCTAAAATAAATTTTAATCCGTATATATTAAATGTCAACGTGAAAAAAAGTGGTATTAATCGACAAATATTCACTGATCACAACCGCTTGCGGTAATTTATTTAATCTTTGCTCAGTATAAACAAGTTTATAATGCAATAAAATTTAAGTCTAAAATAAAAGTATTTTAATCCCTTTCGTTTTCAAATAGCATGAAATTGAAAAGATGTATTATTTGTCGATGAATATTTACCAATCACAGCCGTTTGCGGTATATTATTTTTTAAAACCCGTATTTTAAATAATATTTTTAAATGTATGATAAGTGTAGATGTAAATCATATAATATTTTGTGTAATAATATAAAGCATACGTCAAAGTAATTACCATATTTAGGAGGCAGAAGTGTAGAAAAATACATTTTCCTTTATTTATATGCCTCAATAAACGGGCCAAATATTTTCTCTGATAAATAACTACGCCTAAAAATATTTTAACTGATTAAAAAGTCCACCTGTATGGTTTGTAAATAACACATAACCAGGCCCGATTGTAAACATTCGATTGATATCTTGATTCAATGAAGAGCAATTGTCTGAATGAATAATGCTTTCGAGATTATTGTATGGAAAATATTATTGTGTGAAGACTCACAGTGGTGATTTGTAAATAATAAATTACTTGATGAAATGGAAATGTTACCTGGTGTTCCTTCACAATTCACCTCGTCGGAAAGATCGTTGCAATGAGGTTTGTCATCGCATCTTTTCCTGGCTTCAATGCAAGTTCCATCGCCACATCTGAAGTCGCCATTTTGACATTCTGTCGATTAAAAAATATATTAAGAGATACAATGGGAAATTCAGATATTCCTAGGCGTGCGTCGCCGTAAACGTACACAGTAAAGACGGTAATAGAGTTGCTTTGCTGTACTTTTGATCGGTTTTTTGTTAATTGGTGCCTCGCCCGAGGCTCATACGAGGCATTAACTAACAAAAAACCGATCATAAGTGTAGCTAAGTAACTCTACTATTGTGTTTACGGTGACGTATATCTTGGGAAACTATTATTTAATAGAGTTGCTTTGCTGTACTTTTGATAGGTGGTTTTTTTTAATTAGTGCCTCGCCCGAGGCTCAGACTATGAATTAACTAACAAAAAACCGATCATAAGTGTAGCTAAGTAACTCTACTATCGTGTTTACGGTGACGTATATCTTGGGAAACTATTATTAAATAGAGTTGCTTTGCTGTACTTTTGATAGGTGGTTTTTGTTAATCAGTGCCTCGCCCGAGGCTCAGACTATGAATTAATTAACAAAAAACCGATCATAAGCGTAGCTAAGTAACTCTACTATCGTATTTACGGTGACGTATGCCTGGGAATCCATTACTTATGTGGCTTGTAGCACTGGACACTGCGCGGGTTATATTTTTTATGAAATTGTTAAAATATTGGCAGAACAAATCTTTGAAATTTGCCTATCCACGAAGTATTCGGCTATTTTTTTAAATTTAAATACAGGGTTGACTTGAAATAACTGAGAATATTTTATTGGGTGGTAGGGTATCGCAAGAATGACTGAAAAAATATTAAACATTTTCTTTTAAAAACAAATTTTTATCAATTTAAAATTCAAAAAAATATTATAATATTAGGAGTGCTTTTGGAATCGAGTTTGGGCCACCATATTGGAATCTGCTGTTTCTCTGAAGTACTCAATATTTATTAATATTAATTTTTATAAAAAAAAATCAGTTATTTCCAGTCCATCCTGTAGAATGATACAATTTAATAAAAATATATCCCGCGCAGTGTCCAATGCTCCAAAGCACCTCAGTGCACCCACTTAGACGAGCTATGACATATTACCATGACATATTATGAGAACACGACAATTTATATCATAAAAAAATGAACATGGACAAATCAGAACATCATTAAAAACAAAAATACTCTTTTTATGCTCGATTTTTGAAGCTCCACATTTTTTAATTGAATTTAGAAAATATTAATATCATGAAATTCACTACAAAAACACAATTATTGAAATTTGTGTATAATTTCACGACATTAAAATTTTTAGAAAACGACAAATAATGACAAGGATTAGTCAAATATTTATGTGAGATTACCGAATAATTTATTAAGAATTTATTCTGGTAGATTTTCTAGTATTTAATAAACAAACCTAGGCTAAGAGGATGTAAAAAGTGGTTTTCAAGTGCTAATACATTATTATTATTCAAGAGTACTGCGTGGCAAAATTGTATTGTTTTATTTGAATTTTCGGATATTATGAAAAAGTTCAAATATTATAATAAATAAATACGTCAAAGTACTTCATTACACTCCACTTGGACTTATTAGTGTTAACAAAATGTTCTGTTTTAACCCTATTCTGAATATTTAAATCTCAATAAATATATAATTTGGATTTATCATAATGTATTATATAAATATTAAATTATAATAGAATACTTACGGCACTGTAATTCATCTTCTCCGTTATCGCAATCCCGTACTTTGTCACACCTTCTGAATCCTTCGATACAATTTCCCCTTTGGCAGGTGAATTCGCTTTCGGAGCATTGATCTGTGAAAAAAATAAAATTAAAATGGTTAATACAAATACATATATTGGTTTGAGGAAGCGATGAGTCGCCTTATCCATTGATCGGTCGTTATTGTTGAATCGAATCGACTTACTAGTCATTTATTGTCGTTGACATTAATCAATAATATATTGAGGGAGTTGTTAACCTGGGGTGGGTAATTTGATCAGCAAATATTAGAAGGGGTTTCTTTGAATACGATGTTATCTGATGATATTATATTATAGAACAAGAAGAAGCACGACAAAATTAAGATTTAACCCCCAAACTATTATTAGCATTATGTTTAATCAATCTTAACCGTATGCATGTGACTTTTAAATTTGAACCGAAAAATCTCCTCATACTTTTTTATTATTTAATATTACGTAGCTCTCGTATGAATATTATTAAAATTCTCATGTTAGTTAGAGGTAAATATATATATATATACATATATATATATATATATATATATATATATATATATATATATATTATATATATATATAACAACATATAACATATATATATATATATGATATATATATATATATATATATATATATTATATATATATATATATATATATATATATATATACATGATGTTTTGTATGATTCAAATTAAATAAAGAAATTTTTATACGAACCCAACAATCAAAAACGACCATTTCTTAAATGATTTTTTCATATTTGAAGAACAAAAATCATACTTAAGACATTCACATACATTTTCAAATCAACTCATGTTAGAATTTACATCTTTTCTTTTATTTGTAGAGCGAATATAAATCTAAATATAAATAATCTAATCCACTACTTAACAGTTATGATTTAGTACACAATATTTTGCTCTACAAATATAAGGAACAGAGATTATAAAAACTATACATTCTTAGAGTATAAATCATATACAAAAATACTAATGGACGTACTTAATTATTTATATATTATTTTATTTGGGGCGAATTAATAAACATACCCAAATTGAGTGAATTGATTAAATATCAAAAATCAAACCTCTGCTAAAAGGGTAAAAAAAAAACAAAAATTCTAAAGCAATGCGCGGATTATACATATTTTTATTATTAAGTGAATTTTATTATTCTACTTGTATTTTTTTGTAAATATACGTTTATCATACATCAATTATTTTATTTATGGGTATTATCAAAAACTATAAAGTTGAATACATTTTATTTTTTATTAATATTATTATGTTTTAAGATTATTCTGTTAATATCCGAAAATTCAAATAGAATAATGCACTTTACCACATAATAAAGAAATATAATAAAAATGTAAGCATAAAATATATATTTTTTTAAGTTTTTTATTAACCGTCAGTTGAAAAAGTGATATTTATTGATAAATAATCACTAATCACAACTGTTCGCGGTAATTTATTTCATCTTTGCTCGATATAAACAAGTTAACATTCAAACACATGCTTATTAATATTTTTGTTTTCAAATAGCATGAAATTGAAAAAAAAAAGATTTATCGTCTTTATATTTTTACCCGTAATTTAAACAATATTTATTATTATTCACTTCACAGAAACAGTTGATGAAGATGGTGGCCCAATCTCGATGCCAAAAGCTCTATTAATATCATTAATTATTTTTTAATTCTTAATTAATAAAAAAAATGTTTTGTAAAAAAAAATTAAATAAAAATATTCCCAGTTGTTTCAAGTCTACCATGTATTTAAATTTAAAAAAAATAGCCTAATACTGGGTGGATGGGAAAATTTCAAAGATTTGTTTTGCCAATATTTTAACAATTTCATAAAAAATATAACCCGCGCAGTGTCCAGTGCTCCAAGCCACTTAAGTAATTGATTCCCAGGCATACGTCACCGTAAATACGATAGTAGAGTTACTTAGCTACACTTATGATCGGTTTTTTGTTAGTTAATGCCTCGTCTGAGCCTCGGGCGAGGCGCTAATTAACAAAAACCACCTATCAAAAGTACAGCAAAGTAACTCTATTAAGTAATGGATTCCCAGGCATACGTCACCGTAAATACGATAGTAGAGTTACTTAGCTACACTTATGAACGGTTTTTTGTTAGTAAATGCCTCGTCTGAGCCTCGGGCGAGGCACGAATTAACAAAAAAACCGATCAAAAGTACAGCAAAGCAACTATATTACCGTCTTTTGGGTGTACATTTACGGCGACGCACGCCTAGTAATATCTGAATTTCCCATTGTGTCTATTAATATTTTTTTAATTGTCTTTACGGTGTACGTTTACTAGGAATCCCAAGCTTTATCAAGTGATCTTATGTTATAAAATCCTGCTGTATGCGTTTACGGTAGACGATCCCTGATGGAAGGTGAAAATCCTGGAGTTGTAACACAACACTTTGAATACATAAAGGATAGACGGGATGATGTTCTGGCTCTCCTCTTATATAATATCCGATATCAGTCGAAATTGTAAACTCAAAGCCCACCCAATATAGTGAGTTCCTTTGAAAGGAGACTCCCGCATGTATATTCTTCTTGAAACTATTGATATTTGTTAAGTTTTGCCGCTGGGAATAATTGTGATCCCAATAGAAAGTAGTGAAGTACTCCAAGCACGTTTAAAACATTCCTCAAGTGACGATGTGCGCTGCTTAACCTTTCACACGACCACATCTCGTAAATATTACTACTTTTTTATATATTTTATTATTTATCACCCACCCATAAATATATCAACAAAAAAAACAGGTGGCCAAATAAATGATAAATCATATTACACGAACCATGATTTTTTTTTAAATTACATAAAGTATCAATCACTCACACAATAACAAACCCGCATCGACAATACGAACGAAACACCCTTAAATATATTAAATTTGGACGAACGCTATATTTTGTTTTAATTTTTGTACCGAAATATTTTTCAGCGGGTGTAATACTAATTAATTAAATATTTTAAAAGGGTAAATAATATGTACAAGTGGGTTTTTGTATTTTTTTCCCATAAATTATGTTATGACATATTAATTATTTTAAATATCAATTGATTGTACTCCGTTTTGAAATAAGTAAAAGAGAAGAAATTGTATTATAAAAAGTAAATAATATCCTTAGTAATTTTGTTTTTTTTTTTATACAAAACAACGTGTTAATTCATTAATCTTTTAACTATTACTAGTTGCACAGGTCACCGACTTAATAAGCAGTTTTTACCTTACAATACAGGAAATCAGAGTAAACCTGGATCAAGATTATCGATCGGAATTTTATTAATACTATTCCCGATCTCACAGTCGTGATAATTTATTTTTACTTTTGAAAATTGTAAAATGGTTGAATGTTGAGTCGTTTTTTTTTCATTGTTTAAAGAAATTGCTAGTTCGGGATTTTTTCTTTACTTAAATCATCACACATATAAGAGCCTAACGTGTTTGTTTATATGTCATTGAGTGTATGGGAAATTAGTTCTTAATTTACTAAGGTTTTAATGCTTAATGACAATTTAATCTGTGTCTTTTATTTAAAGCTTTTTTTGCTTACATTGTGGATTTTTTCCATTAGAATACTTCATATATCATTTTTTTCCCAAAAATGTCCCTCAAAATATTATAATCCAAATTCTTCAAAATACTGACTAAACTATTGTATGCATATTAAAATGTCCTACTAAATGTTCAAAACTCACATTAATTACCGCATCAGACCGTGCCAACTTCGATTAGAGAATTCTTCGATTGCGAAGAATAATATCCGTTTAGATCCTGGTTTACTCTGATTGTCAGGTAAATAAATACTGTAACACCTTCACTATTGACCACCGTGGCCTTTAAGGGAGAATAGTGATTTATAGTAGATCTACGAATTGACACCATTTTGGCCGGCGACTTGGATCGAACTCGAGAGTCTCACTCACGAATTCGTCACACTAACCACTGGGCTACAAAGGTGATCAAAATTGTCAGGTTAAAAGGCAAATCCGATTATTTTAATTTGTTTGAAATCACACATTATTAATACTCAAAGTTCATTCTCTAACCGAAGATGGCCCGGTTTGTTGCGGTCGTTAATTTGCAGTAGAGCATCTATAATCCGTAAATCCTGTTCGGATTACGCATTTTTTGAAGATAAAAATATTGCCATTGATTATCACGGCGACTGGATAGAAATCAATTTGATTCAAACGGCTCAAGTAAAAAATGGGTTATTACAATCGGGAATAATATTAAAAAATCATTGAATATTAACACAATCAGTTAGACATTTGTCAAATGATGAAGAATAAATTATTAGTTGTGAAAACGAGGCCTTTTTTTATCAAAGTATTTTTTTTACTAACCAAACCTATATACATTCTCTAAAACATAAAAAATACTATATGAGTCGATTTTAACTTTGTATTAATACATTTTTAAGCAAACTTTCTTAGCTTAATAGCTCAGATGATACATTGTTTGGCTATAAATACTGTAGTCATGGGGTAAAATACCAGGTAATAATATTAATAAAATCCCAATCGATCGTCTTGATCCAGGTTTACTCTGATTTCCTGTATTGTAAGGAAAATACTGATTATTAAGTCGGTGACCTGTGTAACTAGTAATAAACTAAATTGTATAAAAAATCTTCTAAAAACCCATCTAGGATGTATTATTTCTCAATGTTCTATCTCTAATCGAGGTTGGCCCGGTCCGACGCGGTAATTAAATATTAGTTTTGAACATTTCTCTAATACATCACTTAAATATGCATTTAACAGTTTATTCAGAAGTTGCATTGAAAATATCATATATTACAATAGAAATAATGATTTGATCGGTTATTACGATTAATATTAAAAAAATCCCAATCGATTGTCTTGATCCAGGTTTACTCTGATTTCCTGTATTGCAAGGTAAATACTGATTATTAAGTCAATGACCTGTGTAACAAGTAATAGTTAAGATTACCGACAGACAATTAATTTACACGTTGTTGTGTATACAAAAAACAAAATTTCGGGCATCTATGTAAATAAATAAATAAAATTCATCAAAGTGATATTAAATACATCAAAAGAAGCAGATAAATTTTATGCACATATAAGACAAATACATTTTAATTAGTTGTATTCCTATTAAAATGTTTAAAAATAATCTAGTCAGTAAGTAAGTAATAGTAAAGATCACCGACAGACAATCAATTAACACATTGTTGTGTCATCTCTAATTTGTGTCTAAAGTGTCCACCGTAGCCTTTAAGGGTGAATATGGTTTCCCAGGCCACCCCACAGCAATGAGTTCATCAGATCTATTATGATATGATTTATTAATAAAGAAATCGTTTGTTATAGTAAATAAAGAAATGTTAAGGTTGTTCATCGGCAGGCTTGTGTTGAGTCGTGGAGCATCCATCTAGTAAACGAGCGGTGATAATGGCGAGGAAGACACGTGTTGAGGAGCAGCAAAAGCAGCAGGAGACACTTTGAGGGTTCAGCTAGCCAACTTAGTATTCTTGAAGGAGTCAAAAAGTAAAGTTGCCAACGAGGACAGAGCTGCTGGGAAGACGTGGTGACTTAGCTTCACTTCTTAGTCAGGTGGATGCGAGGCGAGCTTTACACCCCATACACTACACTTTGCATACTCAACACCATCGCTTCTTAATCGGTTATTCAACAAACGGAATATACTTTTCTAATTGTTTATATATTTTTAGAAAATTAAAATACCCGTTTACAAGTTTTAAGTATGTATTGATTATTATTTTTCCTTGTGGCAACACCGCGCTTCATGTGTCAACGCTTTTTTAATTTATCCAAGACATTTACTTTGCATTCTCAACACCATCGGTTATTTAACAAACGGAATATACTCTTCAAATTGTTTATATATTTTTAGAAAATTAAAATACCCGTTTACAAGTTTTAAATATGTATTGATTATTATTTTTCCTTGTGGCAACACCGCGCTTCATGTGTCAACGCTTTTTTAATTTATCCAAGACATTTACTTTGCATACTAAACACCATCGGTTATTCAACAAACGGAATACACTCTTCAAATTGTTTATATATTTTCAATAAACTAAAATACCCGTTTACAAGTTTAAGTATGTATTGATTATTATTTTTCCTTGTGGCAACACCGCGCTTCATGTGTCAACGCTTTTTTAATTTATCCAAGACATTTACTTTGCATACTCAACACCATCGCTTTTTAATCGGTTATTCAATAAACGGAATACACTCTTTAAATCGTTAATATATTTTCAATAAACTAAAATACCCGTTTACAAGTTTTAAGTATGTATTGATTATTATTTTTCCCTGTTGCAACACCGTGCTTCATGTGTCAAGGCTTTTTTAATTTATCCAAGACATTTACTTTGCATACTCAACACCATCGCTTTTTAATCGGTTATTCAATAAACGGAATACACTCTTTAAATCGTTAATATATTTTCAATAAACTAAAATACCCGTTTACAAGTTTTAAGTATGTATTGATTATTATTTTTCCCTGTTGCAACACCGTGCTTCATGTGTCAAGGCTTTTTTAATTTATCCAAGACATTTACTTTGCATACTCAACACCATCGCTTTTTAATCGGTTATTCAATAAACGGAATACACTCTTCAAATTGTTTATATATTTTTAGAAAATTAAAATACCCGTTTACAAGTTTTAAGTATGTATTGATTATTATTTTTCCTTGTGGCAACACCGCGCTTCATGTGTCAACGCTTTTTTAATTTATCCAAGACATTTACTTTGCATACTAAACACCATCGGCTATTCAACAAACGGAATACACTCTTCAAATTGTTTATATATTTTAAGAAAATTAAAATACCCGTTTACAAGTTTTAAGTATGTATTGATTATTATTTTTCCTTGTGGCAACACCGCGCTTCATGTGTCAACGCTTTTATAATTTATCCAAGACATTTATTTTTAGCGAGAGTAAGTTTAATTGAAATTTTTAATTTATTAATTTTTTTTGATGTTCTACTTGGTTTTTTTAATAGGACGCTAATAAGTGGTTTATTTTTTCATAAATAAAATAATTTAATACGGTTTTCAGATGATGACAAATACTGAATTTTCATTTATTATGCATTATTAAATATCTCTAATATTATATTATAATAAATATAATATTATTATCATTAAAATACCCGTTTCAAGATTTTAGGTATGTATTAATTGTAGTAAAATATTATTCTTTCATCTGGTAACACTGATGGTTGAATGATGGATCCGCACAGACAGACATACAACATACACACACTTAAACAATTATATTTTTAATAAATAAATTCAAACTTCTTTCGAATGAAAAAACAAACAACTTATTATTTTTGTATTAAAAACCAATCAGAGCATTTAAAAATATTAAATAATTTCAAAATATTTTTAGATGTATCTAATTTTATAATGCATAATAATTTCACATTTTTTAACTTTATTTTTAAAATCAAAAATTTCTTCTAATCGATAAAAAAAACACTTTTGAATGAAGTGAAATCACAACTCAAATATAACCGTCCTATTAAAAAACCAATCAGATCATAAAAAACATTAACAAATAATATAAATAATAGTTCAAACGTGGATCATAATGCTTATTAATTATTTTCCAGTTGGTTATTTTTATTTTTTACAAGCTTCTTCATATCGAAGTTATAAAATGATGATTCCAAAGAAGACGTACGTTTTTCTACTTGTTACAATAATAATAAAATATAAATAAGTATTTTTTTCACATTGAAAGTGTCGTCAAATTGCATGCGGTGAGTATTAATTAGTTGACTCGATAAAAGGAAATTCATGTTATAAAGTATGGCGATGAAAAGAATCTATTAGTAATGGAGCTATTCCTGTAGGACCCTCCATTCAAAATCAATTAAAAAGTGTCGAATTGGTTCGGATATTATTAAAGCAATGTCATTTGGCAAGCTTTAAATAGAAAGCGAGGTGAAAGTTTGAGGTTTCGGTTGTGGCAGATAGCAAAATGGTGTAAGGTGGACAGCAACCTTTGATGAAGACTGAATGATTTCTGTCTACAGGCCAGGGGTAATCAACCATTATAATAATTATGTATCTTAGTATTTAATAATAAACACACCTAGTCCAAGTGGGTGTGATGAAGTGCTTTCACGTATTCGAGCTCTGCATAGATATTTACACAAAACATTATATCATAAACATCTACACTTATCATACATCAATTATTAAATAAATAAGTCGAGATGCCATTTGTAAACAATAATAATAAATACTGTTTAAAATACAAAATTTAAAGACTAAATAACATACCGCAAATGGCTGTGATTGGTAAATATTCATCGACAAATATTAAATTTTTTCAACTTCATGCTATTTGAAAACAAAAATATTTATAAACATGTGTTAAAATATTAACTTATTTATATTGAGTTGAAATCAATTACCGCAAACGGTTGTGATTAGTAAATATTTATCAATAAATACCACATTTATTTTACATTTAAGGCTTACATTTTTAATATATTGCTTTATTATGTTGTAAATACATTTTTTTCAACTTCATGCTATTTGAAAACAAAAATATTAATAACCACAGATTAATTTGTTTATATTGAGAAAAGATGAAATAAATTATCGCAAACGGTTGTGATTAGTAAATATTTATCAATAAATACCACATTTTTTATTTATTTTTTATTTTAGGCTAACATTTTTAATATATTGCTTTATTATGTTGTAAATACATTTTTTTCAACTTCATGCTATTTGAAAACAAAAATATTAATAACCACAGATTAATTTGTTTATATTGAGAAAAGATGAAATAAATTATCGCAAACGGTTGTGATTAGTAAATATTTATCAATAAATACCACATTTTTTATTTATTTTTTATTTTAGGCTAACATTTTTAATATATTGCTTTATTATGTTGTAAATACATTTTTTTCAACTTCATGCTATTTGAAAACAAAAATATTAATAACCACAGATTAATTTGTTTATATTGAGAAAAGATGAAATAAATTATCGCAAACGGTTGTGATTAGTAAATATTTATCAATAAATACCACATTTTTTATTTATTTTTTATTTTAGGCTAACATTTTTAATATATTGCTTTATTATGTTGTAAATACATTTTTTTCAACTTCATGCTATTTGAAAACAAAAATATTAATAACCACAGATTAATTTGTTTATATTGAGAAAAGATGAAATAAATTATCGCAAACGGTTGTGATTAGTAAATATTTATCAATAAATACCACATTTTTTATTTATTTTTTATTTTAGGCTAACATTTTTAATATATTGCTTTATTATGTTGTAAATACATTTTTTTCAACTTCATGCTATTTGAAAACAAAAATATTAATAACCACGGGTTAAAATATTGTTTATATTGAGCGAAGATGAAATAAATTACCGTAAACGGTTGTGATTAGTAAATATTTATCAATAAACACCAATTTTTTATTATTTTTTTTATTTTAGGCTAACATTTTTAATATATTGCATTATTATTTGGTAAGTACATTTTTTCAACTTCATGCTATTTGAAAACAAAAATATTAATAACCATGGGTTAAAATATTAATTTGTTTATATTTAGCAAAGATGAAATAAATTACCGCAAACGGTTGTGATTAGTAAATATTTATCAATTACATACCACTTTTTTCTATCGTTGACACTTAATATATAGGGATTAAAATGCTTGTATATTTTAGGCTTACATTTTTAATATATATGCTTTATTATGTGGTAAAATGTATTATATTAAGAAAACAATCTTATAACATAATAATGTTATAAATTAAACAGTGCATCGTAAGTATTTTATTTTATTCGATTTCCACACATTTAATCCAATTAACACTCCAGGAAATCATAGTCAATCGTCGCAATAGTCGGTAGAATTAATTCATTTTTTTTATTTACTTAATCAAGTAATTTTTTTAAATAATTGTTAGGCATTTTAAGCACAGTTTGAAGGCGCGTCGTCTCTAAACTAATACAAAACACGTCTTTCAGTCAGGATAAGTTGGACAAATAGCCACACAGAATCCTGTGAGTGCTTTCTTTTGACTACAATAAATTATTGACCCCCCAGTATGTTCACCCGAACCCCGAAAGCTCCGTGTCCGGGTCGATGATCCGGCGCGGGCAGAATGCCAATCATTTGCACTCATGTTCTTTATTAATACATATATTTTATCGGCGT
>JAGTTH010006453.1:0-13673 GCA_022606485.1 Agraylea sexmaculata | reverse complement strand
GTTTCAACGCCAACACTACTTCTAGTACCATCACTTCAAGTAAATGGACAAATAATGGGATAAGCAAGGCCTACACTTTTCATATATCACTAACACTGCGCCGTTACCACAAAAACATTGATATAACTGTGAAAATAATACTAATAAATATAAGTCGAAAAATATTTTGAAGATGATTTTGAATTGATATGAAACCTTCCATCGTGAAAGAGACCCTAATGGTGAATAAATTCATGTATTGGAAACAGACTTGTTATGTTAATAATCTGCACAATAGGATTATAATAAATGTCAACATCCATACAACATTCCAGAAAATACAATATCACTACAAGTTATTAGAAGCCCTATAATAAAAACAATCAATATTGTTTTAATAATATTATATCAATGAATTGTTATTTTACTAATTAAAACTTCATTAGACATATTAAACCTTCTGTGTCTGTGGAAGTTATTACATATTCATAATGATATTAATAAAATAATGTAGGACATAGAAATTTTAGAATGAACGTCTAAATTTACGGTCTTTCTTATTTCGAACAACTTGAAAATATGTGTATTTCAGCATTTCAATCGAGATAAAAATCTACAAAAACGGAAAACTGTCTATATATGGTGAAAATAATATAGACTGTGTAAAGATATATTTAATAACCGTGATTTCAATAACTTATGAAGAAAACAGTCTTGGTTTCTCTCTAAAAGAAGATTTTAAATCGTTTTTATCCATCTAAATGAAATAAATTTAATGGATAAATTTATTATGGTATGTTATACTTATAATCGATATTTTATAAAATACAAATTATATTTTATTTTATTTTAATTTGTGAGTTAGTATATTCAAGTTCTGATTTTGAATAGAAACAGACCTAGATCATTAGTTTCATTCACAAAAGTAATAAAATCAGTATGATTATGCGTTTGATTTGCTATCCACTTATACGATATATCCATACAAAAGTATTATTTACAATAGTGTAGTTAATTTATTAGAATACTAAAAAGAGAAATTTTTACTTAAGTGTGTCTCAATTAAAAATATAATTATATTCAAGTTTAAAAAAAATATAGTGCTTGTTAATGATATGTTAATAAATCATAATAAAGTATAATGTGTTGTATTAGAAGTTAACAAATCATCTTTGTCAGCTACAAGCCTATATTTACCTGAGGTAATAAACAAGCATGGAAAAAATATTAATTATTAATTGATTCAAGGAATACATTTTATTTTGAAAACATTATTAATATATTTGATTGAATTGACGTCCATCGAGTTTAGTTTTATTAATGTTATTTATCGCGACAAGAGGGGCACAGTTGGGCATATTGTAAGCAATAAATAAAAGTTTATTTTATATATAATGTCAGATTAGTAATAGGTTTTATCTGAAATAGTGATGTGGGCGTGTTCTAATCCATTGTCACAGTATGTAACACTAAAGCCAAAGAATGACAAATATTTCACTCCAACACGCAATACAAACCTTTCAAAATGCCTTTAACGATTTCTAAACCATCTTAGTTCACCACAACCTACACTCTTTATCTCGTAATATATTACCATTAACTCTATTCGAGACCATGTCGACAATAATACTCCAGAGAAAACACCGTAATCTTTTATTGAACAGGTGAAAAATACAACAATCGTTTCGCCATAACGCAATCCGGACATTTACACGGAAATCTTAATGACAAAGTTTTAAAAAAAATTTGCTTAAAAGCTTTTGCAAAATATACATGATAATAATATTGTTTCATAGTAAATTAGAATGTCAAGTAAATAATTAGGTGTTAGTTTATATATTTCGTCTATGAAAGAAGGATCAATATATTTTATATCAAAATTAAAGTTGATTCTACAAAAAATGCCCATACTGAAATTATAGATTAGTTTAAAAAAATAATTGCAAAATTATAAATTGGATCTTTATAAATCTTTTTACCAAAATCTAACATAATAAATCATATTTAGTCACATATGAGCTTTTACTAGACAAGGTTCTTAAATTTTTATATTTACAAACTGATGTTATATTTTATTTTTTGCATTAAATAATTAGATAAATTAAACAAATACACAGTTCCTTATTCACCATAATGAATCTCATTTTTTGTTCCCATTAGTATTTTTTTTATATATCAATAAATATTTTATTCTCAATTATTATGTATTTAATGTTAAACATTGTATTATAGAATTGTTGCTTTCGCGATTCTGTATCGTGCAACTGTTTGTTCTCATTTGTAAAAATAAAATATAAGTTGCTGCCTTTGTTGGTTGGTCCAGTCTGTTGCGGCACATTGGTCCACTATATTTGTTGAGCTTGGGATAAATGCTAGCCAATCCACTTTTTGCTGAACTCAGATATTTGGCAAAATGTTCTAGTTGAATTGGCTAGTTTTGAAAATTAATTTATTTATTAACAGGTAGATTATGAAAGTAAGAGATTAATAAAACAATAATGGCCGGCTTTTGAAATAATCATAATCATATAATCATAAAATGTACTTCTAAAAATAAAAATATTATAAAACTCATTTCATTGACCGGATTTGCAATAGAGCAAGTTTGATACTAAAATATTTTCGATTAGGATACTTTTTATTTTAACGCTAATGATTTCATTAATACTTGACGAATTATAGCAGTTTTGATTATTACATTGTATCCAGTACTTTAAGTCTATATATTTAAATATTTATCTAATTTATTTAAAAAAAGTGGAATAGGCTAACATTGATCCCAAGCTCCACATTTGTCAGATTTTTAATAAATATATGAAAATATTGTTATATAAAAATATTTACCAAATAATAAAGTGTGTTATAAATTGACACGTATTTATAATAATTAAATGGAAAACAAGTGTAATATATAAATGATGAAGGTAGTAAAGTGTGACAAAGAAGTCTATGTGAAGTGGTTGGCTCCTCTGGTCTGGTGTAAATGTACAGAGCTCTCCGCCATACTTCACTTTGCAGACCTCTTGTCAGTAAGAGTCAGTATCATCATCACCATCACCATCACCACCATGGAGTACCTGGCTCAGGGGGTGTGTGTAGCCTTATACCTGTGCCATGTCGTAGCAACAGCAATACGAGTAATTATCTAGCAGACATGAAGGGGTGAGCTCACCAGACATAAATGGAACAAAACATTCTGAAATATTTTTGGACGGCCTGAGCACCTGTCGGCGTCGAGACGCTAATGTATTAAAACAGAAGGGGTGGAAAATATACAGTGACAGTCTCATAACACTTCGTCATAATGAGCAAGCATATGAATTTTTACCAAGTATCCATCCATACCTACATATAAATTACAATCTCAATGCAGACCCTTTTCACCGTCAAAAATACTACACACATGACAGATAGACTAAAACAATCAAACAATTTTAAATATGACTACTTGTACAAAAATATTCATTTTTATTCCGTTAATATCGAAATATGCAAAATTTATGAAAATGCATTTTATCATTTAATGTGTGTATTTAAGGAAATCAGACAAAAATTATATTACAAACAATTTTTATATTTTGAGTAAAGATGAGCAAAATATAATACTCAAGTTTGGTTACAAATACAGTGGTACCTCGACATACGAGTTTTTTGAGATACGAGCAATCGCCAGAGAAATCGATGGGTCTGGATCTTTTTTTTTCTAAACAGTCTACATGTGAGGGCGAGAAAAGTTTAGCGAAAAAGGCAAAGGCCAGTGAAAAGAAAAGCAGTGACAAAAATTAAGCGAAAGTAAAACTTTTTAAATCTAATTTATTTCTTTATTTTCTCGTGTTGGTTTTGTAAAATATATATATTTTTTTCATTCAAAAACACGTGGTACGTTAGATAAATCATTTTTTTGCTAGAACTTTTTGGGCGCTGGAACGGATTAATGGCAGTTTGTATGAAATTGTATGGGAAAAATTGATTCGAGTGACGAGCAAAGTTGCGGAACGAATTAAACTCGTATGTCGAGGTACCGTTGTACTGTGGTCATGGATTCGAATCCTGCGGTTATTGTTACAGGGAATGGGAGTGATCGTCCTAGACTCTTTATGAAATGTATCAAGCAGATTAGGTTTTGGCTTAAGCTATGAAATTTATCCATTTAAATATTATAATATCATAAATTGATAAAATAAACTCGAATACCGTATATTGAATTGCGTTCACTACTTAATACAAAATTGACAGCAAATTAACGGTGGTGTTTTTTTTATATGAATATTACCTGGACAAATAAGATTATAATTTGATATGTCGCATAAAATAAGCATTAATCACACCGCAAACTAGATAATCCACCATTAAAGTTTTAGATGACAACCCACTTTAATATAATTATTTGATGCTCGCGGCAGAAATTGCTTGATGATAAATAATACACACATTTTATATTTCCGAGGCAGAATATTATTTTTAATACCGTTTAATATGTGGAATGGCAATTCCGTCATATAAAATAATTAATAACAATGCAGTATTCCCGTATACATATTGTTTCCGCATCGCCTTTGATATTTCAATGGGCATTTGATCACGATTAATGGGATTTAATTGTAAATATATTTTTTTTCATTCAAGGAAACATCACAATATGGCCGTTAACATTTCCCGCATATCTGTGACTGGACTCGCGTGTAAATGGGAAATAAATTATTTTAACTACATTTTACCATTAACCACATTCGAATTGATAGATTTTCCTTTAGAATGGATGCGAAAATGAAAATGCGACATTGTATTTGTAATACAATGGATGTTACTTTTAGGTTAGAACCACTTTAATACAAGGACACTATATTATTCAATATGTATTTCAATGCATAAAAATTAATATGCTCTGTTTAAGTAAGATAAAATATACTTAATTCCACGAACGAGTTTCATCATTGTTTCATCATTATTTATTATAATAATTAGTTAGTTATAATATCACGCAGTAAATATCATACGGAGTTTTTTTAGTTATGTGAATAATAAGTATGTGAATTATCGTTGACAATATTCTATTTAAAATTGTTTACTAATAATATTCGGTAATGGAAAATAATTATTTTTTGGATCAAGTATTTGACAATATATGTATTTATATGCATTCTAAGTTTGTTTCCATGTAACCCTTTATAAAATTCAATATTGCATAGAAGTGTATAATGTAATTGATAAAAATTATAATATACCGATGGGTGATTAAAGCTAAAACATACATATTTACAAAAAAAAATTGTGTTTATCATGCAGTTTTATTCAATATCATTGATAATATCGGTTACCCAAAATGTATCTATTATATAATATGTTTTAGCTTATTTATTAAGATTTTATTTGAAAAAGTATGTTATATATGTAAATAAATGTCATTGCATAGTTTTAATAAAATATATGTGTACAAAAATAAAAACTTTATACGTTTAGGCGAGATTACTTAACAACGGCCGTAATTGGCGTACATTTGGAATATAATTTTATGTTACGATATCACCAATCACAACCATTTAAGGTAAGATTGTTTAATTTTTTTAAAACTAAAATTATATAAAAAAAACTGTTAGGAATCAAGTAATCTAACCACCGCAAAAAAACAAATATAATGCGTTCAGAGATGGAGTTAATTTGGTTGGCTTTTAAAGTGTTAGCTAATGAATAAATAACGAAAGTGTTTCTGTTTCGAAATGCAAGTTATAATTGAATTGGTCGAACAATATTTTGTGGTTGAATAAATAATAATAATGTTAGTAGATGGCGACATTTGTGTGGGTGGTTTGTGTCATTATGTCGACTGAAGGAATTTCTATTTGACAGACATACACACTCTGTTCTCTCTAATAAATTAAATTGTTCAATAATCATTCTTATGTGTATGTACCTATATAATACGTTGTACAGTGTGGCCCACAAATCAAATTAATGAATTCGTTAGTACCACTGTTGGATATTTATATGTTAGCAATTATATGCTGGGGAGTATGATCATAAAATCATCATAATTTTAATCAAAGACACAAACATAAAAATTGTGACAAGTACTTTGAGATTTTTTTAAAATATTTTTAGTTTTTTTAATAATAATACTTTAATGTGTCAAAAAAAAACCTGCTCAGTGATTTTTAGAATTGAGGTTTTGTGATTCGGATTATGTTTGAATGAAATCTCGATACATGGGTATTTTAAGGATGCGAAAGATTAGAAAAAATGATGTATGTGTTTTGTAGTATTATGTTAATAAATGTATAATATACCCATTAGACCATGATTTTTTTTCAGGAAGAACAATGCGAGGTATTTTTAAATATGCATAATAACATTTAAGCTAATATAATCAGGAAAAGAAACATGACCAACCAATAATAAATATTTTTATATAAAAGTTTCCGCGGTATCTTTGATGCTTTTCAGCGGTGATTTGTATGTATGTACAAATAAATAAAATAAATTTCTATATTTGTACATACATACATAAGATTTTTTTTCAATATTTAAAATAACTCATTTCTCTCTAAAATTTAATAATTAGCGTAATAATTTAAATATTATGACATGATTAATATTCTCACATGAACAATGCGTAGATTAGCGAAAATTGGCCCCGATACAAAAACACGGTGGTCGTTATTTTTTCCACGCTGTAGCTGAATTGTTTGAATAGAAACTAATTGCGATAATCTCGTATCGAGCTGTAATTATTTATAACTATAAAGTAATCAAAAGCAATTTGTATAATGTAAGCCTGTTACTAATGCAGATAGCGATCTGTTCGGCAAGCGCTTAATATATTTTATATAAATATATAACATTAGCCGCGGCCGTTTTCAGCTCAAAATCTGTGTCGTTATTTCAAATAAATTATTAATATGGCGAAAGAATGCAAAAGAGATAACATCTTTGGTTATTAAATGTGCAAACAATCGAATGGAATTTTCAAACACCCGGAGATGACGCAATGTTTGCCGTTCGAATTCAATTCACAATGATAATTAATTTTAATTAAAAAAACTGAAATAGACGAGTACGTTTATCTGATTATATTACAAATAATTTTGTATACGTGCCTGAAAATATTATTTTTAATACAATGCAATTTATTAATATCGTGCATAAACCGCAAAAACCCTCTGAGGATGTTTTTGACTTGAATTGCCCATATTAAGCCATATTTGATGTTTTGACAAGATCGCAACCAAAAAGTGTATATTGAAATCGTTTTCGATAATATTCACATGACCGCGAAACTTTACAACTAACCATATGCCTTTCTTCATGAATAACATTAAAGATCGAACATGTTCAAGATTTTTTAAGGTGAAATATCCTGGTTTCGGACATTGTTGCGTTAATACCTACATGTTTTCTGTAAAAAGCAATTGAAAGGAAATAGTTGTACACAAGACAAGTTACTTTGAACGCAACATGTACTAAAAGAATCTCACGGCATTGTTTTGAAAGCTAGAATCAGTGTTTCGGATGCAAAGTGCATTTGAAGAACATGTACTGTCTTCCTGAAGCAACTAGACAGTAAAATAAATAAATTTGTATGACAGTATACTGATTACTCTTTGCTATGTTAAGCTGCTTTAAAAACTACTAAGAAGGAAGTAAGGAATAACACAGGAAGCATTGAAATTGTATAGGATAAAGAAGACCGATAGAATTTATATTGGATTTTTTTTAATGATCTGTTTACAATAAAAAAACACTTTTGGGTGCCTTTCATATTTATGAATTTTTGCTCAAATAATTTGGATTTTGTAACTAATCTCTAAAATTAATTTTTATATAGTATCTATCTGATTAATAAATTATCAATGTTGAATTTAAAAAATAATTAACCTTACGTATTTTTGTAAAACAAATATATTGCCAATGTTCATAGATTTACTGTTTGTAAGTAGATCTTAACAATCTAAGGCTTTCGTTCATTAATTTAACATTTAGTTAATTTCTCTTAAATTATTATTGAGTTGACTTTACTGATACAGTATGTACTTTAAATATTAAGTATTTTTAAAAGAGACATATGGTTTCGCAAAAATATTTTTTAATTATATTTTGATTCACCTATTTATGGCAACCATATTTATATCTACCAATAATAATAAAACTCTGTAATTCCACATTAACTCATTAAAATTGCTTTCAGTAAACCCAATATTTATAGTTACCAAATGTTTTTTTAAATTTTATATGAAAGAAAAACATTTTTGCGATATACTACTCACCTTAAAATCGTGCTGATTAAAACTCTACCCTGTGAGTATAAATAAAAAATGTTTTGTATATATTCTGTACGTCTAAGCTTGGTTCGTATTATCGATGAAATGTCTAATTCCACCACACATTTTAATCAATATTGTCTCAGATTGTTGTGTTTGGTGATGAATCATCTGTACAATATTAAAATATCACATCCTCTGGACATTATGGCCCTCATTTCCAGTATGAAGTAGTGCAATGTGCATAATACAGTGGCTTGCTTGATATATATTATATGTGAAGGCAGTTCACCTTGGCTACTACTGAAGTACTAACCACTCTCTGCTTGGTAATTGATTGGCAGCCACACTTTTTCATCGTTGTACTGTTTTATGTCACCTTCATCATCCTACTGCTTTTAATATATTTCATTTAATGATTGAGGCAATGCGTGATTCCAAAGAACGGAATATGATTATATTATAATCGGGTTAAAGTAAAGCTAGTTAGGTTTTACATTTTCCAAAAACTTTGTACGGAAAATATACAAGAATCTCATGATGAGTTAGTCTTGATCCAAAAAAACATTACCTAGTCTTTTCATGGTTAGTATGTACTTTTTATTAATAAACTAACGGACGAACTAACTAATTCCTTTGTATTTTTCACGAAATAAATAGTGATTTTGTCTTTGGATTGTGTAATTTGAAAATATTTGATATTTCGATTTTAATGCCATCTAGTGCAAATTTTTTCTTTGTATAAATCATATATGTTTTTCTTTACACTATATTGTATGAAACACAGCTGTATTTATATAGGTTTCATAATTAATAAATGTAGATTTTTTTCTCTCCTTTGAAATTATATTGTTCTATCAATCATTGTAAAAACTTGCATAATAAAGAAATTGTATATATATATATATATATATATATATATATATATATATATATATATATATATATATATATATATATATATATATATATATATATAATATTAAAAATAAACTAAGGTGTATGTGGTAAAAATAATCCCATTTGTTATTTAGGTTGTAATTTTATTATGCAAGTATTGTACCACACAAAAAAATATAAAATATATATCTACGCCAGTAATAAATATCATAGTCAGCCTAAAGCCCGTTTTAGAATCTCGATTTCACTGGATTAGGGGTTTTATTATGATTTCTAGTAGTTTGCAGCGTGAAGAGTCTATAAATCATGATTGTACTTAATGGTCACTTAGATAAGTAAAGCAATGTTGAATTATTAAAAGCATTTATCAGCACACCGCTGATGATTTCGGTCAAGTTGAACTAATGTTTAAATTGCACACTAACTATTATTAATTCACGTATATTCGAATATTGCTTTCAATGCAATTTCAAACAATCACGCTTCATAATGATGGTATTCGAATGCATTGAATCGAAATGGCATTCGCCAAAATTGAAAGGCATATATTATATTATTACATTAATGATAAATGCAGCCTTCACTCACTATGGACATTTCTTAACAACATTAAGAAACAATTGCATTGAAATAAACTATAATATGTGAGACCTTCACCGAAAGAGTGATCGTGTGAAATGTATAATCTGATAATTAAAAACTCGACCATAAGCTGACGACCGTTCTGAGGATTTCGTAATCTCACCTATAAATTTCACCTTAAAGCCTTTCCGGTGGAATTTATGTGACATAATGAAAGAGCAATATTTAAAAATATCAATTTTGAAAATTATTTATACACAGTGTGACCATGAATAAAATTTAACACGCTATATGCCTACTGCAATTTTTTGAGAAATAAATTTTAATTTGATATGTATATTTATTTTGCTAGAATATTATTTATTTATTTAAGCCCCGAGAAGCTTTATTTTTTTAGAGAGGGTCTTTTTTGAGAGGGTTTTTGATACACAACAACGTGTTAATTGTCTGCCGGTGATCTTACTAGTTACACAGGTCACTGATTTAATAAATGCCTCAGTATTTACCTTACAATCCAGGAAATCAGAGTAAACCTGTATCAAGATCTCCTAGTCGTAATAACCGATCAAACCAATTAAAAACCATTTTGACTTGAGTGGTATTTGAACCCATGACCACAGTGTTTGTAGCCACGCTTCTTATCACCTGAGCTATTACGCTGGTATTATATGTTATTTTTTGGGGAAAATTATGAAAAACGTATGTGATTGTGATTGTTAAAGTGAATTTAAATATTAGGTGATATGAATAAAAATTGCCTTAAAAACTTTTTTGTTTATAGCAAAGTGAATTTTTAAATTTGTTTATTTCTCCTTTAAAGGATTTTGTTATAAATTTAATGGTTTTATTATGATTTGCATTGGACATTGACAATTTATGAATAGTATGGCATCAATGAACTTTTCCAAATCGAATTTATAAGAGAAAAAAATATACATATTTTTTGGTTGATCTAATAAGCAAGTAGCTACAAATGTATTCGTTTTAATTTATATTTATATATGAAGGTATATATTATATTATAAACAAATGATTTTTTTTTTAATATTCAAGCCTAGTTGTACGCAGGTGTGATTTTGATAAAATATAAATATAGTTGAATATTGTTCAGTTGGGTTGAATTCCGGAAACGTTGTTCTCGATAGGCTATTTGAATGGGTGAAACGTACGTAGGAAAGTACCGTACGTGGGCGGAACAAACACCAGAATAGTAAGCTTTGTTCCACACTACAATACAATACTATATTCCTATACTAGACTATACTAGACTACATTGTGTGACCACTAGTACATACTGGGCCTCTTATCTGAGACCATATATTCGATATTGTCCAGTTACAACACTCGATCACTATCTTTGTCCACTGAGCAAACATGCATCAACAGATACTCACCGTAGATTATGATGAACCACGTTACACTATCTGCGCTTAATATAACACCGATTATTTATTTGGCTATGCCAGATAATTTTTATAATGGTTGACTTCTCTAGCATCGATCAAGGGTTCGAATTTAAAATTATAAATACGATCGATCAACTTGAAGCTTACTGCAATGCCACGTTTACACTAACGCCGACGTGACATATCGCAATGCGTCAAAGCGATATCGGTTTCATACGTTTGGTATGGAGTTGTTGAGATTATATTTTTCTTCGACCATAAAACGTGATGATATAATCAATAATATTAAGCGATAAGTCAGTTTTTTAAAACAAATGTCAGTATTATTTAACACCGATAAACTTATTAAATTAAATACTCAGTAAACCGATATCTATGCCACCGATATTGACAGAGGCAACAATAATTGTCTCATTTAGACTCGTCTACTTGGTCCGTTATCTTGATATTTATACATCCAGTTGTATTGCCTGCTAATATATCGGTGGTATCGATCACAACACTTGACTTCATCGAATTATAGTCTAAGGTGAATATTGAAGCATTTATTAAGCTTATCGATAACTTTATTATATAAATTATTAGTTTAACAAGATTGTTAACACGTTAAATTCAAATAATAATTATTTAAGTACTTAAAATGTGTAATATTCCAAGTAAAATAGGAAGCATTGTTACCCGATAGAATAAAGCGATAAAAGAAAATACATCTAATTAAATATGTTGATATCTACATAAAAATATAATAAAGAATCTAAATATAAACATACGTATAATGGTAGACGAAAATTGTATAATATAAAACGTATGTGATTAGATATGATAAATAACGAAAGGTTACCTTTATATCCATGTATTATGAAAGACGTGAAAAGTCACACATCTCAAATTATGCATTTGTGTGAAATATATAAATATTATTTATGATTTTTTTTTTGTAACGCAACGGGAAATACAATTCCTCTAAAAATGTGATATTACAGATCTTTGGTCTGAAGTACATGTACATACATATCAAGCAAAACTGCTAAAAAAACAAAGCGTTGCTTTTATATGGCCTTATAAGCTTATAAATAAATCAAATATCACAACCATATACAGGTGATTTGTTGTTTTCTATACATTACGATAGCGTTACAAATGGTAAGTTATGTTAAGTAAATGAAAAGATATTGCCGAGTTGTTTTTGTCATTTCTGACAAATATAGTATGAACGAATAAAAATGGTAACACTTATTATCGATAATGGGTGTGCACACGTTATTACAAAAAAATAATTTAAACACCATTAAAAGGGTGGTTCATTGAATTAAATCAGTGTTGTGAATTTTATAATTTTTATAGAATTATTTGTTATACCCCTGAGTGTAGTGTTAATGATACATTGTGAAGAAGAAAATGTACAGAAACGGAGAGGTGGGTTTTTGTATTAGGATAATAATAGTTGTGGTAGTTTATGTACTGCATTCGAGTACATGAATGTGATATGAAGTCGTGATTTGCCGCCATGGCTTTGTACAACTTACACGTCTCCTTGTAACGTTAACGAAGTCACGGCAAAAACTCGAATCTGGTCTAATCTCAAACATCTAAACCAACCTAACAGACCACTTTGATATCATCTCATCGACACTACATACTTCTACTTCCTCCCTTGTTTAATGTTTTGACGTTTTCTGATCGACACTCAGATATATTACAACTAGTATGTGTAAGTACATATAATGCAAGTTTATCTTTTGCAAGAAACTACGAAACGCCTCGGTCGAATTACTGCGTATTTTGTGCTCTTCCGTGTTCATAAACAGAGTGAAAATCACCCCCAATAAGAAACCAGTAAATTAAAATAGGTATACTGACAAATTTTGACCTTTGAACAAAAGAATGTATTACGATAAAAAAAACAAGGCAGAGAAATTCTGCGATGGAAATCAAGAAATTAAAACAACCATCATCATCTTATTAAATAATAAATATAAATATAATCATAGTCCAGGCTTCAAATATTTTAGAGCCTCAAAAGATGCATAAGAATATAAGAAACTACACTGAAATAACTATAAAAACCTTATATGAGCAGAAAATAATATAATTTGTGTAATGAGTATTAAATAATGCCATATTCTCATAAATTTATATAAGTTTAATTCAGAATATAACTAGAATCTGGCATTACTTCAATTTGTAATAAAGGATTATTTGCAGTATCTCAAGCGATATTTGTATAATGTTATTATTTTATTAGTTTTTTTATAATTTGAACCGAGGCTTTTAAAAAAATATTATTTAGTATAAATTTTAAGATAATTGTTTTTATTTACTGTGCACAAATACTGTGGAAATTACAATAATATTATTTATTAATTCAGTTTTTATGGATCAATAATTTTTAACCAACATTTCTCGTGTTTAAAAATCCGATGATGCGAAAACTTTATATAATTATAATGTAAAATAACATTTTCCATGCATACACATAAAATTGAGGAAATTATGCATAATTTGATGATAGATATCAGTATCGTTGATAGCAATCATTTTATTTTAATAT
>JAGTTH010006452.1:0-23180 GCA_022606485.1 Agraylea sexmaculata | reverse complement strand
TATATATATATATGTATATATATTTGTGTTGTAATTTTTTATTTTTGTTAATAATATAATAATAAACTCCGTCCTCTTTTATTTAAAAGAATGTTTAACCTAGTAATGAGGATTATTAATATTTTTTTACCATATTTATTAAAACACATATATATATATATATATATATATATATATATATATTTGTGTTTTAATATTTGTATTTTTTATTTTTGTTATGTCAAAAAAAAGCTCAATAAAAATATATACCCCGTTCTCTTTTATTTCAAAGAATGTTTAACCTAGTATTGAGGATTATTAATTAATTATTGTTTTTAACACATTTAATTTATTATACACTATTTCTCAAAATAAAGATATTGATCCGATTAAAAAAAATATGATAAATTTAAATAAATAGTATAATTTTTTGATGAATTTTATTTAATATAAACTCCGTCCTCTGTTATTCACAAGAATGTTTAACCTAGTATTGAGGATTAAAATGAAGATATTGATCCGATTAATAAAAATAGGATAAATTCAAAGCGAAAAAGCTGTTTTACAATGTTTACAAATTCAGTATATAAAAATGAAACACTAGCATTATCAACCTTTCATCTACAATTGAAGGGCTGGGTGGAATAAGGGCGTATATTTATATTTATTAAGTCATTTTGCTGAAAGGGGCGCTTTTTATATATATGACCCGAGGGATTTTTCAAGAAGGAAGTTTATAGTATATGGTTGGATATAGAATGGCAAATGGGGGGTAAATGGGCTTGATTGCATTTTTTATTTTATTTTATGGTTTATGCCAACAAGTTCACGATCACTTCTATTTTAATTATACCCACCTCGTGTTGATACCTCAAAAAATGCCTGACTTGGAACCTTAAGGCTGTACGGTATTTTGAAAAAATATTAATTCCTTTAATACTCATACTTTTTAGATTATATATGTTAAAATCGTGATTTATTCTACGATAATAAAATACCGTTTTTCTTGTTAATTTGTCCTATTAATTTAATAATACAAAATTATTTAATTATTTTTTTTTAATATTTTTGTAGCAAATTGTAAATGCAAACCAAACATTTATTTCCTTGTAATTTTTTTAAATTAAGTTATTTATAGAATAGCAAATAGGGGTAAATGATCACATTGCATTTTTGCAAGTCTTTGGTTTATGCCAATAATTTCACAATCATCATGAGGAGGAAATTTGCAGCTACAATTATTAAATTTATCCACATTAATGCAAAATGGAAAACGGGGACTTGTGGAGCTCATTAATCACTATTTGCTATACGATACATAAATTTATACTCTATACATCATTTTGCGTCAAGTTTAAGACACCTCTAATTGAACTTTACTTCATACAACGTAGTTGTTTTATAGTATTTTATTTAACCCAATGTAAAAGAATGCGTTCTTCTGGTTGCTTAATTACATTTAAATTTCAACAAAAATGTCCTCATAATAATAATTGTATATTTAATATGCAGGTATGGTCAACTGAGTGGAATGGTGGAACCTGTATTTGGAGTATTAGGGGCGGTTGCTGTGAAGATGGCTGAACCAGTATTACCGTATGCTTTAGCTTTTGCCGCTGGAGCCATGATATACGTTGTTGCTGATGATATTATTCCCGAGGCTAATACCAGGTTTGTTTATGATTCCCTTCATATATATAACTACACAATAAACTATCGAAAGTAATAAGAATTTCAACAGTCAAAACTCTTACTTGCTTTGCCCCAGCCATCGCAATCTTATTTAAATTATGAGATAGTTAATCTTCGTAAATGGGGTAAATTATTACACCGTCAGATACGATCGTAATAAATATATTGTATTAATAAACCTATCATCCTGTAAATAAATGTGTCCCATTTCAAGTTTTACTCGATCCTGTTTCTAACATAAGCTAATATTGTAAAATTCATCCCTTCATTTGATATTATATCCCCCTAAACAACTAATATATTTAAATGTTTCCGGCCCAATGATCTTAATAAAAATATTGAGGATCGCCTTTTTATTAAATTATCGTTATTTATATAAAATAATAATGGTTATGTTAGATTTACCTTGTGTCCTGTTTCTGTCAGCTAGGATATTAGTAAAAACGATTTAAAAAAAATTTATATATATATATATCGTGACGCCTTCCCTATTGACGGGAGTCCCTTTATAAGGGGTTGGCCAGGCCACTTTGACCTTTACGGGAGAATATAGTAGAGATGGTTTCCCAGGCCACCACACAGCAATGAGTACTTAAGATCTAGTTTGCTAAGCTAGATCTACCAAGTGACTCCGGTGCCGTGAATTGAACCCGGGAGTCTTCACTCACGAATCCGTTACACTAACCACTGGGCCACAAGGCGGCTCAAAGGTATTTATTAGTATTTATGTATTATAATAAATAGTGTGACGTTGCAATATTCCATTTTTGAAATACAATAATATGAGATCGGGTATAAAAACTTATTTGAATAGTCCTGCAAAGTAGTGATCGAATAATAGTTTGTTGAAGAGTGGTGTAGAGTGTGTAGATGAAGATAGTCGTAGCTAGTGGTGGCAGAGTATCAGCATGATCATCATCCTCATCATCATCATCGTCAGCAGCAGCAGCAGCAAGGTCGGGTAGAAAGTGGGTCGCATTCCACCAAGTGGCCACATTCCTCAGCTTCTCTCTCTTCTCCTCTGCACCTCAGCAGCCTCTGCATGTCCGGGTCATCATCATCATCTCCATCGTCGCAAACTATACCATACACTCGACACACCGACACTCACTTTCTATTCTCCTCATCAATATTTATCCTTACACCTCTTTCAATCACACCGCTGTGACCATTTCACTAAAAGGATGCGGATCTACACCTTTGACTATTGATTAGCACCTGACGTCATCTCACCGAACACTCTTTGTTATAATAGCTCTGCTCACCTAAAGGGGCACAAAATGTATTCGTCTTGAAACTCCAATCTATCTCTACCTTAATTTTACCTCTATACAGCGAAGTTATTTCAAAAATAATCCTGTGGTTCAAATTCCGCTCAAGTCAATTTTTATAAAATTGATTTGATCGGTTATTACGACTGGGAGATCGGGAATAATATTAATAAAATCCCGATCGATCGTCTTGATCCAAGTTTACTCTGATTATCTGTATTGTATGGTAAATACTGATTATTAATTCTGTGACCTGTGTAACTAGTAATAGTTATGATCGCCGACAGAAAATTAACACGTTATTGTGTATAAAAAAATCCTCTTATAAAAAGCTGTTCGGGGCGTACATAAATAAATAGTTTTTTGCGTTTTTTGTTTAACCACTTTGTATTCTCGATTTATACTAATTAATATGACGTTTACTTATTTTTCATGTTCATAGTTTAAGGACATACATATATGTAATATATTTTTTATTCCTCTTAAGCTTCGTAATATCTAGGTTCAACTGTAATGATATGTTTTCATCAAACAACAGCTTACGCAGTCAATTTTTTCTGTACCTTTTGTCTATCAAACTCCTCCATACAAACGTGTTTTTCAAATAATAATTTAATATTTATAAACAAATAAATCACAACAAACAAAGACGTAAACTATCACATTTTTTTGTTCAATTCAATTGACAATCGAAATTATTGGAAGAATAAATATCGCGAAAATCTGTTAGAAAAATAGGTATAATTATAATAGGGTATTAATATGATAATTGTGAATTCATACCATGAAAATTTCCTTCGTGTATCGACATATTTAATAATTAACATCTTCTTATCATTATAAATTATTTTAATTTACAGTCGTTGTGACGCTATATAGCGTTTTTCTTTGTTTTATTTCTTAGTACTTGAGTGAACGCCGAATATACCAAACAATTTAAAGTACATACATAATACTGCGACTGCTTTTTAATTTTGTTCTCTATGTTCCACATTTTCTTTTGTCGTAATAATGGAATTAAAAAAGCATCTCTCCTTGGGTTTATTAAGTATTATATAATTTATTCGTGTGATATCTTGAAATATGGTGTAGTAGAATATTGTATTGTAATAACCAGTTATTAAAATAGTTTGTCGCCAACAAAAGGTCTATTCGAGCAATGAATTGTAGTACAAGTCCTTCGTAATATGATTGTTCTCCAATAAGATTCTTCTTTACAATGAACACGAACACCAGATGTCCGCCATACTATAATATTCCCTTCAAAATGAGCAAATATAACAACAATAAAACCGCTTATAATATTCCTATTTAGCCGTGATACTATATAGAATATTTTAAATAACAATATATGTAATTGAAAATGTTTCCTAAGGCCGTGTTCACATCGGAACGATAAATTGAAGCGATATCCGACAGGCGACACGCAAAGACAAAGTACTTAAATCTAAAGAGGTACATACAATAGGAACAGGTTCACACTATATTTCTTCCATTAATGTGAACACGCCTAATAATTACATAAATTTTAAATTTATAATGAAAAGTACTTATTCAAACACATTAACGCTAATTTAATATACTCTAAATTTTATTAAAAAATAAACGGAAGACGCTTCAAACTTCAAAGTATCAAAAAGAGTTATCTTTAATATCTATGTTTATTTGAAATTAATATTCACAAAATTGCACCCAATAGAAATATTTATCAATAATTCAATTAGAATTTCTTTATTAAATTGGAATTTTATATTTGTATATACAATACATCTTATGAATTATACTTAGGTGTACAAAGTATATGTATATAAATCCTTTTACGTATAACTAACATGAGTATTGTAACAAAATTTTTATTTGATATGAGAGGTAATTTAAAAAAATAAAAACCCATTTACAAATATGAGGATTAATAAATTTTAACAGATAAAACCAAATTTGAATCTAGTGAATTATTTCAACGTTATTTAATTTTCTAATGATGTTGGAAGTTCATTTCTAAAATGAAGTTACATTTCCTCGAGTCATATTTTGTTTTATTGACATGACTTATAGTCAGGAAGTTAGTTAAAATTTATATTACAATCCAATATGATTTAATTGTTGGGAAACATTACAAAAACTCACAGTAAAAAAATAGTACTTGAAACTTATTGTTTATGTGATTTTTAAAAGACATTTTTTTGTTTCGACTAAAACGTATTTTAAATTATTAAAATGTTTCTTAGTAAACGATGGATAATTATTAATATCTAATCCAATAATGTCATTTAATTTTATTGCATATATTTCAATAATTGTAATTGTGAAGTGTTTTTGATTAAATTTCACAAAAATGGATGGAGCATGGGTTACCGTCGTCATTTTTATATAAAAACAACATAATAAGCATTTAATTTGTCATATGTATGAGTGGATTTTCCCATAAAACATCTGATTTAGGAAGAGTGTATATTAATGAAGCACATATTCAGATCCCACAGTAATTATCCTGACGGGCACGTGCTGCGTTTGCTTGAATACTTACGATGTGAAAATGGTGATTAGGATTTATATTTTATTATGCAAGAGACAGCAATGGTAATACTGTTTGTATGTATGGTCATTGCATTACATTCTTATTAATATTACATGTCACGTAGCGTCACATTCCATGGCGTTTTGGCTATATTTCTGCGCTAAAACCAACAAACCACTTCCAACAATACTTGTCTTCTTCCACGAACATGCACCCAAGAATTTTGTTACGGTAATATTGTACTAAAGCATCTTGATAGATTTGCTAATATACAGCTGGGTAAAGTATCCCTTTTTAAAACACTTGTAATAAGGATCCTTGTCCCATCGAAGCTGCAACGAATTATATGCACATTAAAGTAAAAATCCAATAATCATATATTTCTCACGTGCTTTGGATATCCTTCCTTCTCTTAAACGCAATCGAGAATTATGACTTATGAAATTATTACAAATTTATTTATTTCGAGAGTATACTGCTAATAATACACCAAGTCATATTTTGTCGATTTCTGTATATGTTTTTTATTACTTTATCTACTGCCAAAACGCACTTAGTCGTATCATCAATATTTTGGGAGAAAAAATCATTAACTAAGTCAAATTTACATTTTTAGTTTCTGTTAGTTAAAATAGAGGTATATTTTATAATTGTGTTTTATTTGGAAAGATAAAACAAGTCATTGACTTATACCACATTGTAAGTTATTCAAATATATACCATAAATTAATAGTTCTAGTGACTTTTTTTCTCAAAACTATGAATAAGACTTACTGCATTTTGGCAGTATACCCACGATTTATTTTATACGATTTTACAATTTTTTAAATGTATAACAACGAGTTAATTCATTGTCTTTCGATAATCTTAACTACTACTAGTTATGCGTATCACTGACAGAGCGGCTCTGCCCGGATAATCGCCTTTGCATTTACCATTCATTCCAGGAAATCAGAGTTAACCTGGATCAAGACAATCGATCGGAATTTCCCGATCTCCCAGTCGTAATAACTGATCAAATAATTTCTGTCGTTGTCTTGAACGGGATTTGAACCCAAGACCACAGTATTTGTAGCCACGTGAACTATTTATTGGTGGTAAGGTAACTTGGGTACCGGGTATCGAATCATAATCGTGTAGCTACTCTTGCTTCAACTTTTTTCATATCACTACAGTCGCAAGCCTATTATTGGCTTTACGAAACTCCAAATAAAAAAATATACCATTTTTTTCATATTTCAACTGAGCAAAGACTGTTTTTATGTGATGATTATGGAGGAATGGGTCAAGGGAATGTGTAATAACATTTATAATGTATGCATTATTTTGATGGCGTCATTATACCTTGACAACCATGTGCGACTGATGATCATCCAACCGTAATGTTACCATCGACTTTGTAAAATTTAAACCTTCATTTTTATAGTAACATGTTTACCAGTTATACCTCATATTCATATATTATTCTCTAATTATGCGCTTTTCCATGAAAGGGTTTTATATACGATATTATCGATAAAACTTGCACCACTGATGATTATGCCATTTATTATTGAACCTTCAGAAATATGTATAGATTTTATTGTGTAGCTATTTATTAAAATTTTTAGACTGTGCCTATTGGTCACTTCATAATTTCATTTATTTTTTTAATCAATAGCTGACACAAATATTAGATATTTGTGGTTTTGGAAATATGTACATTATAAATTTATCGATATCCATTATTTCCATTCTTCATTACTCACTCACTGAAAACCTGAGATATTTTGGATGGTTGAAATACGGCGATAAGTTTATTGTTACAGAACTAAAAATATTAATAATACTTAAGTTTTCAATCAAAATCAGGTGTCAAGTATTTGGGTTCCAGCTTTGTCAGGTTCCACTTCTTTTTAGTTTGTCTGCTATTAAGTCAAAAAAGACTTAGTAGGATTTTAATAACATCTCTTTAATTTTAACACAGATGAACATTGATATTATATAAAAATATTTTTTTTATCCTTAGCTACTAACGTCTCTTCCTTATCAGTTAATAAAAAAAGCATTTATTTTTATATGGCCTTCATTATGATAATTTAAGTGATTTTTATTTAATAATAGGTTCTTACTGTGGGCATAGGTATTTCTATTGAAATAAATAGAGCTTTATGGGTGATGATTAATTCTTATAAGCAAAATAACGGCGTCATGAAATTCTTCACACCCAGTAACACATTCATATTTTATTTAATATGGCAAACATGAATATAAAATTTACATAACAATATCATGTTCACATCATATCGTATGACGTCAACGTGATAAACGAGTGACGTGTCTTTCGATAATACATATTTTACAGTCATCATCCTTCTCGGAATTGTACCGCGTTATTATTCAGGACTTCAAATCATTATCGCAATTAGCATCAAGAGTGTCAAAGGACTAAACTATTTGCACAGCACTTCAATTAAATGCAAGTTGTTCAAGATATCCGGCATTCTTAACACCTTCTTGCAGGTGATTTAAACAAACACCACATACTAGTATGTTCAATGTATCCTGTCTTGTAGAACTAGTACTGGGTATTTTGTAAGTACAAGGAGATGCAATTTTCTCTTGAATAGTACGTCTGTTGGGAATGAGCCTTGGTGATTATTCAAGCCACTCGTCATGATAAATGGCGACTGTGTGACATGAACAATAGAAGCTGGACTGTAGGATTGCGGGAACGAGGAGGCCATTCTGAATACCTGATGATCATCAAGTCCATCCATCACACTTCTAGGGAATCTTGTTAGACCTCCACATTGACCAGAACAATGTGAATTGCTACGATCATCTCGAGATCATCATCACAAAGACTACATACTTTGTCTTCAGATACTAAAAAAAATATATAACTTCATTTGCAATGACATGGATATATATATATATATATATATATATATATATATATATATATATATATATATATATAGTATATCTATATATATATATATATATATATATATATATATATATATAATGTTGAAAAAAAAAAACTTGCTATTATTTTAAGGACAATCGGTTAAATAGATCACTTAGGCTTAATACTGTTTTGTTAGAGGATTCATTCTGGCATATTTACCAAAAATAGACAAGTTTTTGATTGATCAAAATGAAGCATAAGCAAATTGCCATTTTCTCTAAAGGACAATTACTAGATCTTCAATCTTTTTCATTTGACCGATTGTTTGGTAAAATCTCCAAAAAGTATGGATTTTTTATTTTATCTTAATATTACTTATCATGTCAAATAAAAATAAAATTCTCATATTATTTATATGTAAAAAGATTTATATACAGATAAGTCTAATTCCTAAAATTTATGATAATATCAATCAATATATAATTGATACTTTATTTAAAAATTGTAATATATATTATTAAAAACAAATTTAAAAAATGCTGAATTATCTTGTATTTTTCAGAGGCTTAGCATTTTCGGATTTATAATGTTAAACAATAAAAATAATGTCCTTATTTTAATACTCAGTATTGACTCGTTATTCAACTGTCAATACACGTTTATGGTATATTTCATCTGATTTGTATTAAAAAATATTTAAAATTGTGTCTTTGAGCTTACACTAATTTAACTCATTGTCATTCTGCTGTCGTCCTTTTTTCGTGAAATCGTATTCGTCTGAATCACCGGCCATATTTAATTATTATTTTATTATTAAACACACTCAAATATCGCTTATTATCCGATTCATAAAATAATTTGAAATGAAAGCATGGTTCGTGTGGGTATTATTTGTATAGTGTTGGCATTGTATGTAAAGTGATCCACGATCAGGATATACAGAGCTTTCATATGAATGAAGCGAAACTGGCTATAAACAAATTGAGTCGACGTGAATAGATTACTAATACCAAATACACACACGAATGTCTTTTACATAACCCTAAATTCACCGAATAAATATCTAAAAATTAAACAATAATTTTGTGGCCTTTGTTACACTCTTATTTCACTTTGATACATGCGTCTGATTTATTTTATTTTATTATTATTAGACAATGGCGGGTTAGTCTATGAAGTCACGTGCTGAATTGTAAAGTGTACGACACGAATAAAGCAAAGCGGATATTGATCGTGTTATTACAATATGTCATTGTTACAAGATCAATAAATGTTCTGTGAAATCGTTAAATGTAACTGTAAAACGCTTATTCGATATCTTTGCATAAATACCTAACTATGAATTTATGGAAAGACTTTATTGAATACTATGCTGTAATTTTATGTGTATACGCTCCGAGGGGCTTTTAACAAATTTTGTTTTTTTTTAGACAAAACAACGTGTTAATTACTAGTTACATAGGTCACCGACAGAGCGGCTCTGTCAAACTTAATCTTTACAATACAGGAAATCAGAATAAACCTGGATCAAGTCGATCAATCGGGATTTTAATAATATAATTCACGATCTCACAGACGTAATAACTGAACAAATATGAAATAAAATGATCACACCAGTAAATTAATAATTCTTTTTTACTTATGCAAATATTCCGGATTTTTGTGGTGATCACAAAAAATCTGGATTTAAATATGGGAGATCCCATGAAATTTCATAAAAAAAATATATTAAATACTGCTTTTGAACCATGATGACATATTATTATTTTGAAAGTATTTGATTTTGCAAGCTCTTGAAAATAAATATTGAGAAATTAAACAAAGTTTTTCATTTCAAATTCATCCAATTCTATTTCAAATAAAAACCTTGTTCATTTCATTTTCACCGTTGAAGAATTTCTATTAAATTGGATATAATAGTTTGCACTACTTTATTAATTTTATGTGTAAAATATTCTATCCAATATCTTTATTTAATAAAACCTTGCAAATTTCAAATTGAAATAAAAAAGGATGTATTTGATATTAAATTAAATTATGTGAAATCTGTATAATTAAATTTTGTAACATTAGTTAAACTAAAGTTGATGAATTTTATAACTTCATAAAAATTTAAGCGCTTTCGACTATTCTTTATCAGATCAGAAACTAAGAAACCTAATGAACACAATTACAAGCGCATCAACAAATAAAATTAACTGCTTGAAATATCGTTTTTTCACTGAACCTTTGTACTATTGATGATGATGTATAAAAAGTTGTTTATTATATATTTATTCACGATTAAATTTCATATAATTTAGTTCTAAATGTGTATGGTTTCGGGTGCATTTTTGCGGTTTGGCTGCCGGTGGTAATTTTATTTTAATAACCGAAACCGCAATTCGTTTGGTGGTTCATTACACCCGTTAACCATAAAATATTAAAGTAATCTATTACCCCAATAAAAATAAAGTAATATTAGTACAAAATTATATTTATTAATTTGAACAATTCGAAAAAAAAATAATTGCTTATTATAATTTATGTGTTGGTTTAATTGTTCAAATATTGTTTTATTCATTTGTTCAGTTTTAAAAGTGCCATAATTAATCATTAATTCCATATGAATCAACGAGATGTGGTCGTTTCTTAAAACCATTGAGCAGAAGGAAATATGGTTTTGTGATATTTCTAAGAAGCAAGTGAATATTAAAGATCGGAAAATCATTAAAGAGTCACCTTTTCTGCGAATGTCTATACAAATGTTTCAGGCATCTGTGACTAAATCCGTGTTATTTGTAATTGACTATTCTTGTTATGACTATATTTCTCGGTAACTATGACTAGTGTACAATATGTATTCTTGCCTTAAAAGGATTTTAGCATTTTTTATTCCATACATATTTTAATGATGAGTTTTTGCCTTTAAAGGTTCTCATCTTTGTGACAAAAATACCAATTATAACACCACTAAATTAAAAGTTTAATATTTTCTCATCTATAACTGATTAAACTAACTTTTAAGTAATTTCTATTTAATATTTATAATTAGATATTATATCAAACATATTCTTATTATTAACCAGTTAATGGGTTGGGAGACCTGGCTACGTAAATCATGATCCTGGGTTCGAATCCAGAAAAAAAATCAAGTAATTCGATCTCAATTTCCTGGATTGTAAGGTAATCTTGTGTAACTAATAGTTAAAAAAATTCCAACAAAATTTAAGTAGTAAAAATTCCCTCAAAATATAAATATCATTAAAAGTAAGCTTGGTGAAGACACTTTATTGGCAAAATATAAAATCAATAATATTTTTTTATATGAAATTATTTTTTATCTTTTATCCTATGTCGGTATAGGTATACCGCGAAGGGTTCTTATAGGACAATTTAATTTTAACTCAATATTATTCTTTAGGTATTGACAAGTAAACATTTCAAGATGAAAAATACTGTTTTACTTTATAAAAAATCATACAAAAAATATTAATGTATACGTTGATATTTATAATAACCTAACGAGTTTAGTCAATGTTCAAATAGACAATATTATTTTTGAGGGATGTATGCTTATAAAGTGGACTTGCAATAACTTCGTATATTTTAGTCCACCCTGTATATATTAAATATAAAAAAAAAAATTATTTATATACGACCTGAGGAGCTTTTAAGAAGTATTTTTTTGTTTTTTTTTTAGGCACCAAAACGTGTTAATTTATTAACGTGTTTAATATCTGTTTATACCTATGGCAGTGTAAATTTCTTTGAGTGTAAGAGAACCAGGGTTATTATTATACACTAGAGTAATTTTAATTGAAATTTCCAATTCTCAATGTTTTTTTATGTTCTGCTTGTTTTTTTTAATAGGACGGTTATTATTTGAGTAATGATTTCATTTTTGTTTTAAAGTTATTTTAATTTGCAAAAGTAAATAATAAATAAAATAATTTAATACGGTTTTCATATGATGACAACACTCATCACAATATTTAAAAAGGGAGTTTCCCGATAAATACTGTTTTTTGAGAATTTTCATTTAATATGCATTATTAAATATCTCTAATATTATTTTGAAATTAATTCAATAATATTATCATTAAAATACCCGTTTCGATATTTTAGATATGTATTAATTATGATCAAATATTTAAATTTATAGACCTGGCAACACTACGTTTCATGCGTCAAACAATTTGAATTGTATATATAAAATTTTACAAATTACGATTAAATACCTTCTATTGACAGAGACATGAAACGTGTAATAGATAAAAGATGAATCTACATTAGTTGCCGGTCAAATAGGACTATTTTACTATTTCGAAAAAGTCCCATTTAATAGGTTAAATAATGATTGAAAAGCAACATTTTTTGACGTTTCATACATTAGGAACCATAATGACGGTTAAGAAATTTGGAACGAAGGTGTACGACATTTCATAAATATTAGGGGCTACTTTCGCATATCTTCAATAATCAACAAATATAAATGCAGTCTCACTACCAAATATTCTATACTATTTTGAATATATGGCTCAGTTCCATAAAGACTTAAGAGCACACAGAATTTTAATGCTTGTACCCTGATATATTAAGGACTATTTTTCTGTATATAGCGACTCTGTATATATTATATTTTAAATGTATATATATACTCTAAGGAAGGTTGAAAGATTGATTGACCCGTACAGACATATAACATACACACAGTTAGACAATTATATATATTTTATATGAAATGATCGATGCGTGTGGTGTTGCTTTATACCACCTTCGATGTCGCATTTAGCCCCTGATTAGATGGGCGTAGAAAAGGTGATGGCATCTGAAAGGCATAATGGTGAAAATGTGTGGTTACGGATGGTGTGTATGAATGAAGCCGTCGTTATCAATGGGTCAAGCAAGCGACATGGTGCGAGCGAGACGGGCGAATCAGTGGCGGCTTGCGTGGATAGATCAGCTAGCTCGCTCGCTCTTTTCATTCATAAAAACACAACGCAGACAGGAAGCAGACTGTTTCGCCGTGTACGCATTCTGTCCATAGGCTCTCGCACACATACTCACTATGCACATGTCTTAGTTACACACATATTATTATACTACTATGTGCTACTTCCAGGAAAAGGTCGCCAAATATCCTCGATGTTCTTACAACACAACCTCCACCTCTACCATCATTACTATCATTGTGAATCATTGCTTCTTGGACATGATTCATCTATAAACATTAATTATCCAAATCACTAGATTACATTTTAGAGTATCCTGTCTAAAGACATCTTACTAGTCGTCTCTTGTTATATTTAGCCCAGTCAAATTAGGAAGAAAAAGGGCCAAACCTCGGAATTTCAGGTAATTTTGCAGCATCATATCGCCAACAGAAAAATATTCCTTTCGATCGGAAAGTCATATTTTAGTTTTAAAAATATGACAATTGAATTTAGCAGGCCATACAACTGGATGTTTTAATATCAAGATGGCGGATAGACTCGTCTAGTTGGTCCGCCATATTGATATTAATACATCGAGTTGTCTGGCCTTCTATATACCAGTGGTATTCATTAAAGACGGTTAAAAGGATACGCACTTTTTCCATAAAATGACTTTAATAAACATACTAAACACTTACTTGTTATCAAAGACAATAGTATTTTATTATATCTATAGAAGATATATATATTTTTTTAAATATATATATATATATATATATATATATATATATAAATATATATATTTATATATATATATATATATATATATATATATATATATATATATATATATATATATATATATAAACGCACTTTATTATGGTGTATTTTTTTAACATAATCAATTAATTAATTGAAAAAACAGTTCTTTGTATTTCTCTTCTTCTTAATTTTTCTCACCTTTTTTCTATAATACTGACAAATGTCCATCATTGCCGAACCGCATTAAGTTTTTCCTGTAATGGCAAGGTGATGATGGTTCATGCTTTCCTTTTATGATTAATTATATGTATATATATATTAGATAAATACATAAATAAAGAAAAAGAGTTGTTCTTTTTATATTATTTTATATTATTCAAAACTCATACGCAATTCGACGAAATTCTATAACTAAAAGCTTTTTAAAGAATGACATTATTAGAAAAAATTACAATAAAAAGGTGTTTGTTTGAAATGCTTTATTATTTAAGTAATTTTTATGAAAAAATATAAAATAAATACCTGCTTCATTATTCACCTTTTTTTCTGTTTGTGTCCTGAGGGCCTAATTCAGACTGACCTTATAGACACCAGGATTAAATTATGGGTAGTGGAATACATTTTATGATTTCTCTATTTTCGGGTGTCTTTTATATCTACTTTGGTACGTTTCGATGAATATTTTCAGTTTTAGAGTCCTGTAATAGGACCCAGTTGGGTACGTACCATGGAGCTTTTAAAATATACTAAATATATAGACATAAATGACCTTTTTAAGTATTAAGCTATATATTTATCACAATCAATACAGCAAATCGGATAGAAACCTATGATTTGCGCTTTAATATAGATCTAAAAATATCACATTAAAAACAATGGAAATTTTTTATTTTTTTATCATAAGACACAACACACATAAGATTTTTTTTCAAAATTATTTCGCTTTAATTGACTATATAATTTAAAAGAAACGTGTTAATCAATATAAAAATACATTATTTTATTACGCAATATAATTAATTCTTCTCTAAAGATTTTTCAAAGCAAGTAAGTTGGGATAAATTTCATTATATTCCTAATAAACTGTTCTCCATTTTGATGTTATTAAATTCGTCTAGTCTAGTCGTCTGTTGTTATATTTAGCCCAGTCAAATTAGGAATAAAAAGGGCCAAACCTCGGAATTTCAGCACAGAAGCTGTAATTTTGCATACACCTTCATTTCAATTTTGTAAGGGTGGTCTGAAAAATCGAATGAAATCAGGTGACGGGTTTGGAAGTTATACGAGGTCAAAGGTAACAATAATCCGTTTTCTGCTTTTACTCGATTAATTTAAATTTTGAGAGAGTCCTTTGTTATATTTTCAAATCAAATACGTGACAAACAACACCATATTATTCATGATTTCGGAGTGACTTGGTGATGGAATAGTTGCATTTTCTGGCTCAAAGCGGTTATATTTGTATTGATTTATGAATGTTTATTAAAAGTAGCAAAGATATTATTATTGTTGGATAGAACAGGACACGAGTGCAGTTCCAAAGAGCGAAGTGTCTTTTCAAGTCACACGGTGACAACATGTTGCATTCCTCAACTATTACTCATTACTTTACAATCCTACACTCTGTCCTCGATGTACTACCAATTATAATAATGAAATAACATTGCAAACTCAGAGCTTCTAGTTAGTCTACGGTGGTGTTTCTTATATTGCATCTAGCTAAAAATAAATGCTATCTGTACCAATATTATTTTCTGTCCAAGTTATAAGTAAAAATATGTGTTATCCAGTATTAACCAATTCATTATAAAACTATGTACTGTCTATGTCGGAGCAATATCTGAAAAGGATACTTTTGGTCAGATTTAGATCAATTTTATCCAATAAAAAACAATTTATTATTCTACAAATTTTATTTGAGCTTACTTTATATCAATATAGATCAATCAATCACATTTCTTTAAAAAAAAAACACTATTTCACACAATAATTTGATGTATAAGACTTTTAACTTGTCCTCCATCATGAGAGACATTTTTTTTAAAACAATCTAAATCATAATTTAGAGATCGACTGAAATATTTATACCATTATTATTCGCAGCTGAAAGTGAACTTAACATTTTTATCTTTTTACCCATAACTAACATGATAATTCATATTTGACTTATAACTTATAATCATAACTGGGTTATAATAATAAAAAAAATTCAAGACTGAAAATGTCTTTATTTTGATGATTGAAAAGTGTATTTGTCCGCGATATGTGTGCTTTTACAAAAAAAATAATAGTGAGTTATTTTGAAAATACTTAGAAGTCTGCTATTTTTCCGCCAAGGTCTTCCAATTGTCATAAATCAAATATTTTATTCATGTGAGAATTCAGTAAGTTGAATATAATTGAATCCTGAGAAATTGGGCATGTTTTAAATATTATAATTTAATCAAAACAAATAAAAAAAGTTTAAAATAAAGACTTATAATCTTATTTAAATAACACAGGTGAAAATACCAAAATCCCGCTTGAAAGAACAACTATATCCTAACTTTAACTATTCTCACGTGGTTTTCGTGGGAGATTATATTTGTACTGAAGTATTAATTCAACATATTTATTTATTAGTAACAGATTTCCACCCACAAATACATGCAAGTGTTAATATTATTTTTATCACGGAGTAGCTTGGAGATGTCCCATATAAATTATTGGTAATTTAATAATGTCACGTTCTATGTTTTCCAATACAGAAATGATGCATTGCATAGTCCATAAATGAGTGCAGTCATCATCACGTGAACAAGGCGTGTTCAACTGGATATATCCTCAAATTACTCACTTTTTCATATATCATAATAATAAATAACTATCATAACATAACTACAAGTTCAACATAAACAACACTAGACATAACACGATTAATGTTATCAATGAACGTAGAACGGTTGCATAACGTAGTTTAAAATATAAACAGCGGATTATTCTGTGACTGTTTGATCGAATCATACATAATATTTGTTTTTTTTTTAATAATAGTCACTGTTTTCAAAATAATTATATGGGGAACTCTAATAAGGATGCAGGATGAGTAAATAATTGGCCTACAAATTAAACTGTTTTTATTATATACAGTTACACAATAAATTTTTATACACAATATTATTTTAAATCATAGCGTATAAAAAATAAATGTGTTTAGAGAAAATCTATCGTGATATATCCATAATTTTATTTATCTATAGGTTAACAATAATTTTAGCTATTTAATTAATTAAAGGCAGCTGAAAAATTTTCCCCCATAAAATTTATATACAAAATTATATTTCAATAGAAAAAGAATTAGTAAAATATTCATTCTCTTGCAATTTCCACCATTTCTATTTAATATTTCATTTATTTACCATAATTCATTTCTAAAATAACCATCCCAAATTTCAATCATTCTCACCCATTTTTTTAAATCAACTTCATCAAAAATTGTCACAGTTGTACATTCACCTTAATGGAATTTCGAAGCTTATCGATAAATTGTGTTCTATTTATTGTTTTTGTAAAAATAACCCTTATTTATGATCATATTTTGATCTGTGCAGTTTTCACCTAAATGATTATTTATTGTAATCTATTATTAAATGATCGAATACTATGATAATTTGACTATGAAATTATTAAAATATATACATATGTATGACATAACTTGTTCTGCAATTATATGATATCATAGCATATTTTGAAGATACGTTTTTGTGTTAATATACCATATATATGTATGAAGTAAATAACAGGAAAGTGGTTTAATTTAGATTGTAAATCAATCGACACTGTGATTTAACAATTAAAACGCCATAAAGCATGTAATCAATTGGTTTAGTGCATCATAAAAAGTAACGAGTGGCTTAATATATTGATTTTCTTTTTTCGTATGTAAATTAGAAATACATATATTATGAAACGCCTATAAATAATCCACCGAAGCGATTATGCCTGGATATTTGTGTTTGGACATGTCTTATTCGAGATTGTAATGTGGGTGTATGATTGGTTATCGTGATATACTGCAATAAATCGAATGTCTCTATTGAGGCCTCGCTATATTTGACTATTGTCATCATCTTAACTAATTTATAATTATTTATATTATCAGTTTTCATCTGCTCTTTATCTGTGGCCAGCATTATGAACCTATGAGCTTATGATTAAGAAAAAGCTTTCAAGTTGTTGAACCATGTTGACTTCTGGGTGGAATTCCATATTAAAGATATTTAGTAAAGTATTTTCTACATGTTGTCATCTTAATGATCAAAAAAATTTCACAATGATCAAAAAATCAAGAGTAAGCTTAAAATCTTTAATGATTTTAAGCTTACTCTTGATATTAGTCTGTGACTTTACAAAATAGATATTTTTATGATGTTTAAACTAGAAATAATTCTGGAACGCTAGTTAATGAATGAATTAAATAATTTATTGTAAGTTACCATTATTTCTTATATGCCTTTTTTACACTAATAATAAATCGAATTATTATACATTTGATCTTTATTTTTATTAAAAAATCTTGATAATGACATTTTTTTAGATGTTTATACAAATATGTATTTAATAAATATTATATCGTTACCACCTATATAGAAGGCCAATGAATCTGAATGGCCCAATACTAATTTTTTAATTCTGAATTCTCGATAGAAGTGTATGATCTTCATTAGTGTTGTTTAAAGCACTTTGGTTGTGGTTCGACTCATCTACTTGGTCCGCCATCTTGATTTTTAAATATATACAGTTGTATGGAATTCTATATCGGTGGTTCCGATTATACCCAAAATAAAACTAATGTATATGGGTATATTTATAAATAATCAATATGCATTATTAAAAAAATAATTGATACGGAAGCCTAATGGGGATTTCTAGGGTTGTTTAAGTATTTTTTAGCATATTTTTAATATGTACAGTTTTATGATTACATAATAATTTTGTCGGTATGACATCGTTTATAGAGTAGTGTTATTATCAGTGTTTGTTATCGTTTATGAGAGCGACCAGTGTAAACAGAACCGACTAAACGGTGTCAAATTTTATTATTATTGCCCGATGATTGTACAAATATATAGAATTATATTTGTTAGTATTTTGATTTGCCTTTGGACAAGTCACATCCGTTCAAAATAAGACATCTTATCGCATACTTAGTCATTTTATGAATGAAAGGGCCGCCGATCATAATATTAGATCGATTATTTTAATATCATAAAGGTATCATGAAAAAAATATTATAAAAAATACTCAAATAATTGTAGAAGATGATGATGAATTTTATTTAATATAAACTCTAATAAAATAATAATGTTTGACCTAATATTGAGGATTCTTAATATTTTCTTATATAATATTGAAACTATTTCACAAAATAGAGATATTGATGTGATTAATAAAAATAGGATAAATTTAAAGCGAATGAATTGTTTTACAATGTTTACATAATTTTATTATTCAATATATAAAAAAATATTAAAAAATTTTAACACTAGCATTCTCAAAATTATCAACCTTTCACCTTCAATTGAGGGACTGGGTGGAATAAGGGCGTATATATACTGAAATTGTCATTCTCGACTAAAACATTATCTCTTTAAGTAGTCTTTTTTATATTATTTATTCTCAAAGTCATTTTTTCGAAAAGGGGCGTATCTTTATTTATATACGTAACGAGGGACTTTTTGGGAAGGTTTTTTTTTACAAATTGTTGGTTTTTAGATACAAAAACGTGTTAATTAATTACCTGTCGATGATCTTATTATTACTACTATTACTAGTTACATAGGTCACCGAATTAATAATCAGTATTTACATTACAACATAGGAAATCAGAGTAAACCTGGATCAAGACGATCTATCGGCATTTTATTAATATTATGACCGATCTCCAAGTCATAAAAACCGATCAAAATATTTTTTTGAACAAGATTTGAACCCATGACAATAATATTTGTAGCCACTTAATTATTATATACAGTTAATTTAAAAAATACACGTTGATGGTTTTTTTTTTAATTTTGAGTAATATTGGTTTAATTTGACTATATTTTTTTATTTATAGACGACCTGGGGGACTTTTGAAAAGGATTTAAAAAATTTTTGATCTTAACTATTACTAGTTACACAAATCACCGACTCAATAATCAGTATTTACCTTACAATACAGGAAATCAGAATAAACCTGGATCAAGAAGATAGATTCAAATTTTAATAATATTATTCTCGATCTACCAGTCGTAATAACCGATCAAACATTTTTTTAATGGGATTTAAATCCATGATCACGGAATGTGTAGCTACGTTCCTTATCCCCTGAGCCATTAAGCCCTTATTCCCATAAGTCTTTATTTCGCGTTAATTTTGCTTACTAAAATAAATATGAATATTTTCCTCATATATTATACATCCTTTATCTTTAGTGGTTGTTTTGTTGAATTATTGTCACGTTATCAAAGGTGACGGAATGTATTCGATGTCACTCGTATGTACTATTATTCAATAACCATGATTTTTATATTCGTCGTATGAAATTATATTATTAAAAAATATGGCAAATTAGATTGTGTAAACCGAGTGAAGGTCACAACGATAACACAACTCGCATCCGTTTTCGATAAAACCAACAACACTCGAAATATATTTATTTTTTTCGGTAGCCTCTTCGAAATGTAACGGACAATATTTCATCGATTTGACATGATATTGCCACGTGAAAAGCTTTTATTGTATTATTAGAAAACACCGACTATGCTTACATCACGTACGTAAGTTTGACTACTAAAATCAATTATAATCAAATTACTATTTCACAAGTTTTTGATTTTGTATTTTTACAATACTCATTAAATCGAAGACTTTGGCAGAAACACAGCAGTTGTCAGAAGCATTATTTTTTTTCAATATATATAGATTAAAAATATCATCTTGATATAGAAACTAATTGAAATGTGTATATTCATCGACTGCTTTACGGGAATTGTGTGCTTTTTCAAATGTTTTTATTAATTATATTGATCACTTACCAACCATGAGGATAAAGCATGTGGTTACAAATATTATGGTAATGGGTTAAAATCTCGTTCGTGTAAAAAAAAAACATTATTTGATCAGTTATTTCGGTTGGGAAATCGAGAATAAAATTAATAAAATCATGATAGTTCGTCTTGATGCATGTTTACTCTTATTTCCTGGATTGTTGGGTAAATATTGGTAACAATTAAGATCACCGAGATAAATAAATTTATACATTGGTGTGTTCTATGAAAAAAAAAATATAAATCGTTTTTTTAATGTGTTATTCTGAAAATTCTATTAAAAAGCAAATCATCTGTTTTTATCCGATTTGCTTTATTGGTTGTAATAAATATATAGCTTAGTACTTAAATAAAAAAGGCAATTTATGTCTTTTTATTTAATCTAATTATTTGGATAAAAACCGATTTCCACTGAAAAATCTGTCGAAATTTCAACCAACAATTTTCTATAAATTATGTAATTCCACCAAGAAGTCAACAATTTATTATTTGTTAACCCAAGTTTTATTCATTAATCCTATAAAATTTCACCAAATACTATTATAAATAATAATCATTGTAATAAAAATTCAATTATTCCCTAAGGTCTTTCGACTACGCTGAGGTTGTCATCTCTATTTTTATATTTAATAAAATATGGCGTTCTTTCTATCAATGAAATAAGTAGTCAACAATAGTACAATTTTATATTAAGAATAAATCTGATGATATTTTGTATTGACATAATATTTACACACACAAGTATTTAATGCTTTAAAAGCCCACATTCGAATGCGTCGGTGGTTAAATTAACCAAACGGTTGACCGTTAAGTAAAGGGTCGTGGGTTTGAATACTTCTGCCTACTCTCTAATTACTTTGTAAATTTTATTTCTAACAGATGTCAAAAACTTGTGATGGAAATCCAACACATCAGTTGATGATTGTAATATTAAAACGCAATAATGTGTAATAATTGACCTAGTTTTAATGTCGTGTCACCGTATATGACTAGACGTCATATTGGCGCCTTATTAAACTATTTATAACAATACGAGGAAATATTTATTTAAATATAATCAGCTTATTAACTACTTTATATAACAATAATCGAGTATCTCATTATTTATTCATTCTTAGCGCATAAGGAACATCATAATCTTGACTTATTTTAATCCTGTTTAAGATGCATCAAGAAAACGTGGGACAATGAGATTTACTAAGTGTTCATGTGGAATATTAGGAATATGATAAAATGGAGGAAACTTGTGACTTATTTTAGCAAGGAAATATCAAAGTTAATGTTTAAATTTTGAGTGAGAATTTTATTTATTTGGTTAGTTTAAAATTAGAGTGCATAAAATCTCGATCTTATATTAATTAAATATGCCACGCAAAAAAACGCATCAATATAATAAATTTATAATATGTTCTTAGAAAAACTGAATTATATTATGATATTAAATCAAAAGCGTTATTTATTCATTAGGTTTTTGGTTATTTTCAGACATTTTTTGCAAACCGACAAAATGTGGGCGTATTATCTTTTTAACCATCGATTTCGAAAATTGAAATAAGAGTAGTTTATTTCAATATAATGTCTACATATATTTTAAATAGTAATAAATAATTTTACTCAATTTATATTTTTTTATATAATTTTTGTGTGTATACAAATATTCGGGTTAAATATGCAGTTTTACTCTTAATGATATTAACTAATTGTAACACAAGTTGTAACTATATTAGAAGCTTGTTTATAAATATATTATGTAAAAACCTAGTGTATTTCTGTTTTAAGTTTTTGTCGATTGTCAACTCAAATTATAAAACATATAATCTTGATTGATTAGTGTGATTTCAATATCTATTTTGTGAAAAATGTCTATCTTTTTAATATTATAATAATAAAAGCAAATATTACATATCATTAATAAATTTATTCATTAAATGGAAGCCAGACTGACACCAAATATTATTTTTAATTGATATTTTACACAACGAATAAATAAAACACAATTTATTAATACATTTATATTTTGCAAGTTACGAAATTTATTTTTATTTATAGGTTAAATAAATAGATGATGATCTGGAATAG
>JAGTTH010006451.1:0-32365 GCA_022606485.1 Agraylea sexmaculata | reverse complement strand
TAATGCATTGGGTTCTATTTATTCTTATATATCATTTTCAACAACCAACAACCAATTTAAAAAAAACAGTATTTAATACCATTACTAAAACAATAATTATAATAAAACAATCATATAAATATGACATGAGTATACCTGTGGTATATGGATAAGGCCACCGTCCATTGTGCTTCAGCACAGAAACTTTATTTTCATATCTTTAGAATATGTAAATACATTATTTTGGATTCTAAAAAGATTTATGTAAAATAAATGTGGATATAAGATAATAGAAAATGGGAGAAGAACTAGAAAGTCGACCATCCATTGTGAAAGTTATGGAAGCCCTGTCTGGCAGTATTCATTTTGTCAGCAACTCGGATTGATCAGGGTTAGTTCTGGGGCCTAACACACAGTTATCCAAATACAATAGTATATATATAGATATACTAGTAATATTCAAGGAAAACTTTGTGCTATACAGACCCTCGCCGCCGCTAGTTTGTCATTAAAACTTCCTCCACGTCTTTCATCGAATGCGGGCTTCAAAAATAAAACTGCCAACTCATACAACATTTTCCAGATGTTGAGATTCAGGTGAAATAGATAATTGAACATGCGTACACGTGTATATATTTTAAAACTTATAAACTCTCACCCAAACCCGATAATAAATAATTTCTATCGGACCTTTACTTTTAATTACATTGTAAACCGAGATTCAAACCTACAGCTCATTACTTAACAGTCTGGTAGACAATTTATGTAGTCACCGTTTCATCTATTATATATTCTATAAATATTTTATTAAAAAATACCCATTTATATTCAGCGGAATTCATTAGTGCTTATCGAGGTTAAAAAAAGAAAACGAATAAAATTTATTAGGTAGACTTTTCATAATTGACAATATTTTAAAGTGAATCCGTAATTACAACAAATTATAGCTTAATCGACACTCAAGCTATGTAATTATTTATATTTTTTCCTAGGTAAAAAGAATATTTAAAAAATCTCCTCTTAAAATAAACATATTTAATTAGTTTGTAGTCCATCCTGTATATAAATTTTAATTAATATTCACTTATTCTCTAAACCAAATTTATCTCCTTGCATATTATTGTGAACAATAAAATTTAATACTTTATATTATATAATATTAATTTATTTTTGTTTCTTTATTTTATTAAAATTGTTATTCTGTATCGTTAGTTGATACTCTATTAATTTTGCCAATTAAATTATATATAATTACTATATACTATTCGGGGAACTTTTTAAACCATTACCCCAAAATATTGAAAAGGAGACAATCAATGTAAATTTAAATTAAGTTAGTCGATAGTCTATTTACTACCACCTATTCTTTGTCTTATATTAAAATCAGTTGTTATTTATAAATATAATATGTTTTTAACATTTCCACTACGCACTTTTTATCGTTAAATTGTATTTTCAATTTGTACATCTGTTCAGAGTATTGTTTTTTACAAATTTTTTTCGTTGAAGCTTTTTGTAATAGCTCGTTTGGACGTTAAATATAAAATTAAACAAGTATTGTTTACATTTAATTTGAAATAGACACTAAATATTGTTATTTAATGTACCTTACAAGGAATTCCACCCAGACGTCAACACTATCAACAACTGAATGTTTTGTTATAAATATTTATTCATAAGCTCTTCAATCGAATAGTAATTGTGATAATATTTAGTAGAAGTAGAGTAATATATGTATGCAGAGAAAGCTTTTGTATAATAGCGGTCAGTTGGAGCAGTCGAGGGTGCTGAAAAAAGAAAGAGAATATAACGGAAAGGCTGGTGTAAGAATATGTATGGTTTTGGATAGAAGTATAGGAGACATCCATAGTAATGTTGGCTATGAGCCAAACGGTGTGAAGTCAAACTAAATGGCCAAGATATACGTCCTGTCCTGACACTGCTTAGAACAAAGAACCACCTGCAAATTATAGCTTTTTCCTTCCAAATAACCCCACCGCACACATTCAACATAAACATCCTCAATATCTCACCAATTTACCGATAATATTCACATTTTTAATCTCTTTTCTATGTACAAAGGGTCATTCCCCTTATTAAGCCAGCAAATTGTTGACGAAACCTCCACTGGAATATCTGTTTGTATTTGAATACCCGTAGTTTGAATATTATATTCTGTGAGTTCATTCTACCATATAAATTATTAATGCTCAGTTTCAGTTCAATGAAATAGTTAAATAGATCCAAAAATAATATTATAGTTTATTGAAAACTTATTTTTAAATAATATTAACTAAAATAAATATCGTGACGCCTTCCCTATTGGCGGGAGTCCCTTTATAAGGGGTTGGCCATGCCTTTACGGGAGAATATAGTAGAGATGGTTTCCCAGGCCACCACACAGCAATAAGTACTTAAGATCTAGTTTGCTAAGCTAGATCTACCAAGTGACTCCGGTGCCGTGAATCGAACCCGGGAGTCTTCACTCACGAATTCGTTACACTAACCACTCGGCCACAAGGCTCTCAACTAAAACTTAAATATATTTTTTTTATCTGAGAAGAATTTGAATCCAACCACCATAGTATGTTTAGTACAGACTGGGCAGCAAAACATCCTTATGTTGTATTGCAATGACGATATATTTTTATGTTTCATTTATTTCTATCACACTGACTTAAAAATAATGTCGGCCTATTGTGGATACACTGGGTGTTCAATTTTTGCTGTTTAGTCTCTACAAAATAGGGATGGGTATTAGCATTTTTTAAGAATATGGAAGAATAATATACCTTTGGAACTTCAACAATTTCATAAGGAGAGAAATTAAATACCAAAATGTCATATTTTGGTGCGCTACATTAGTTAGAATTATTCGGCAGTGGTTTATCGCTATGGTGGTGATCAAACTGCCCCTATATTTCATCAAATCATTTTTTATAATAAAAATGCTTATTTAATTATATCATTAATTGAATAAAAAAAACTTCAAAAATATAAATACTATTGTTTGAATAAGGAAATAAATGTATTAGCGGTTTTGTGAAAAATTACAAATACCACAGAATAACGCTACTTTTTAGATTATAAATGCCTTTTATAGTGCCACGTTTCATAAGAATAAGTGCCACATTTTGGCGAACCCTGAATACAGTTGAAAAAATGTTGATTAACACTTGGCCGACATAAATTTCAAATTAATTTTATATATAAATTAAGTTATATAATATTATATATATAGTAAAAAACGAAGGGAAATTCACCTTAATTGAATTATATTTATAGATTTGTATATATACTTAGTCGCATCAGTTTGCTTTTTCCCGAGAATTATACGCGCTGTCGCTCTCACTCCTTGTTTGCAACTCCATACTAACATACTCCGTCACTCCCTATTAACCAGATCTATTGTTCTTTTGAATTAATGGAATACCAAAAAATGGGGCGGAAAATGACTTATTTATCATGAGAAGTATGAAGGAATTCCTTAACTTTAAGCATTCTTGATATTATTTATAATTTTTATAATATGTATTATATATTGTTGTATTTCTTATTTATTTCTGTTTCTTTTTCTACATTCTGACAAATGTCCATCATTGCGGAGCCGCATTAGGTTTTTCCTGTAATGACAATGTGATGATGGTTCATGCATTACTATTATGATTGATTGTGTATATATGATAGGCTACTTAGGTTCGAGCGAAAGATTCTTAGGAGGATCTTGGGTCCTGTTCAGGAGGCACCGGGACTATTTAGAATTAGACGGAACGATGAGATTTACTCATTATATAAGAGCGTGAACGTAGTGCAGTTTATTAGGGCTTTAACATTAGGTTGGGTTAAAGAGCAGGAGGGATAGTATCGGAAATACTATGTGGGTAAGAGAAGGCAGGGTAGACCTAGGCTAAGGTGGGCGGACGAGTTCTATAAGGTAGTTAGGAGTTTAGGTATTAATAACTGGAGGAGCATTAAGTGGAAGATGCTGGTGCGGTAAGCCTTGGTTCATCACTGAACTGGAGTTCTCAAGATGATGATGATGTGTATATATGATGGATTTATTAAATTCATCCTTACATATATTATTAATTACCTAGGAATTTAATCAAATATGCGAAGTTCTTGTATCATTATTTAGGTATAGCACAATATTGTGTTGTACTATACGATACGTACATAATTAGTGGAATAATTGTGGTTTGATGTACGGCAAGGTTGTGTGTTAGCATTAATATGGTCCTATTGTGTGGAGGATGCATGTCGGCCACATGTTCTGATTAATTAAAGACATGTTTCGAATAGTTGGAAGCCTCAGGCCATGGCAACTTGGAAGCTGTCTCCAAGTTGGAGCAGGATTGCTCGTCTTCGTGGTATTCTCTACTTTAGTTTAACTTGCTTGGAGCGGAAGGCACTTCATCCTTGTTCCACCGTCAGATACTTCGGCCTCTTCTCTTGTCGGAAAAATTACCACTTAAACCACAGCGCCAACACACTTTAAGGGAAGTATTTTCATCCCCTATATATCTCCATACAATCATGGAAATTTTTTATTGTTACATAATTTATAGATCATTATTTTACACTCTGACTTCAATATCTTTTTTCTAAGTATTAGCTTATTTAATTTATATTCACATATATATAAATATTGTTCGTATATATTCATAAAAAGTTTTTTCACAATTTAAAGTTGATATTGAAAAAAAATTAAGCTTTGTTTGGTTCGCGGCGTATTCGTACAAGATTCTATACATTGATCATATCTAAAATAATTATTTCAAATATTCATATTGACTATAATTATAAAGAGTAAAGGCAATTTAAAATATCGAGGGTATACTGCCAAAATAATATAAAAAGTAAATAAAAAGTCATATTTTGACGATTTTTTTGTATGTTTTTTATTACATTATCTACTGCCAAAACGCACTTAGTCGTATCATCAATATTTCAGGAGAAAAAAATTAAGAATTTCAAATTTACATTTTTAGTTTCTGTTAGTTCTGGCAGTGTTTTTTATAATTGTGTCATATTTGGAAAGATAAAAGAAGTCATTGAATTATACTACATTGTAAATTATTAAAATACATATATACCATAAATGTATGGTTCTGTTAAGGCTTCTTTTTCACTTATTTATCTTAAATAATGGCTTTGTTCAGTTTGGCAGTATAACCTCGTTATGCACTTAAGAGAGATTAAAAAAATACCTTCATATTCAATAATATTCTCAATTAAGTCTTGTTATTTCCATTCATAAAAGAAATACAATGTGAAAATATATTATTTATTTAATTTACAATACCTTTATTGGTTATAACTAACAAATGATTCATATTATCATAATTTTTTGTCTCTTTGACTATAACTAACATCAGAGTCAAGCTCTTTATTATGAGATGCGTTATACTAATATTGAATTATAAAAACAACAAATACAAATATATATAGAGTGCTGTATATTTATTATTTTTTTTAGTGTAAAGATTTTTTAATAAAAATATAAGTAAGGTTAGTTTTGTGTGGAAGTATTTATATCTAGTGAACAAAATGGTCTACTTATAGGTACATAAATTGTCAAAATGTATTATATACAGTCAAATCAGTGTATTCTTAATGAATAATATATATTTTAAAATGTGATATGCCAAGTATTCCTACTAATATATTAATATAACATTTAATAGTTGGGGACTGCTTTTAGCCGGGGGCGGAATAGTTTTGTGACAGCCCTTCCCAAAAGTCTGTCATGTAATAATGTTGAGGGGTTGTATTATCATGTAAATATCTCCGTTTGTTACTCAAACATCAAATATATTCCGCACACTCTTATAATATGACAATTAAATATATAATTTCCATAAAAACACATTAGATAATTAAGAAATTCTAAAAGATTCTCTTGTTTCATTATACGTGAATAATATTTCCCTCGTTTTATTAGATATTTTATACTGTTTAATTAGAATAATATCACTTATAGTTGGGCCAAATATCACCAAATATGGCTATTGAATTAACTTATATGTGGATTGTAGCCGGTGGACGCGTCTTTAACATTCACCCCAAGATTTGATTGATAATCGTTTTTTATTATTTCAAGTTAAATAAATTCATTCAGCTAGATAGTTATTTATTAAATTTAATGTACAATATATACATATACCACCAGACCAGCGTAATAGCTCAGGGGATAAGAAGTGGCTACAAATATTGTGGTCATGGGTTCAAATCCCGCTCAAGTCAAGAACTTTTAAATTGATTTGATCGGTTATTACGACTGGGAGATCGGGACTAATATTAATAAAATCCCGATCGATCGTCTCGACTCAGGTTTACTCTGATTTTCTGGATTGTAAGGTAAATACTGAGGCGATTAAATAGTAGTAGTAAAATACATACATAAATAAAATAAATAAACAAGTCGAATACAAAAATATAGTTTTTTTCTCGTGCACAGCGTTCATTTCCATTTCAAAGTCAAACTATTTGAACAATGAATCAAATATTATATTCAGAAGCCTTTTAAAATATTTATTTAAGGCGCTTTTTGAATTACACTGTGACTAAAATCAGGTTAAAAGATTAGAATTGCTAAAAAGCTACATAGTTTGATATAAAAAGGCTGTAGGCTGAAAAGGCCGGTGCAGTTTTCGTTAACAGGTCATTAAGCTTTACACCACATTTTGTGTCCACAAACACCACATTTTTATTCAACTAAAAATCCTAGTAGAGCCAACCAAGATGTATAAATATCTAGATGGCGGACCAAGCAGATGAGTTTGACTGAAGCAACATAGTAATCAAGATGATTATCAGTAATGAAGAGCGATGTACACCTCTACCGAAAATTTACTAGAACTGACTTTTTAGGCTCATAAACAATAAGTCTTTAACTGAGACTCGTCTAATTGATCCATCATCTTGATATTAATACACCCAGTTGTATGGCCTACTAAGATATCGGTGGTATCAGCCTGATTTGTTACTAGGATTCATCCACAATTTTGTAGCCAAACATAATTAATGTATCCAAAAGTATTTATAATAAATTTTAAATAAATTATGTATATTTTAGTTGAATATAACTTAACCATAAAAATTATTGCTTAAGAATTTATTATCTAGCTAATATATCAATGAATAATTTGATTCATTTATTCGTATTCTCAAGCTCTTCGAGTATTCAAGCTCTCTTCAATAAATGTAAATTGGAGAATGAAATTATTCAGTAGCCGTCGGAATGCTATCACAAACGGTTGATAAAATAAATATATCTGTAACTGTTTTGATATTCTAAGCCAAATTTATTTTGCTCTGATACACGAATAGAGTGGTTCGTAATTGTTTCATCTAAAAAACAGTGTAAAAGTCGGGACAATCACCGTCTATATCGGCTCCATAAACACTTCAAGCTCGAGGATTTATTTTTTCCCTTTGTAAAATATATCGTTTTTCCTTTGACCGACAACTTTACAGTCTTTACACCCACACCTAAAGCGAGATGATCGAAAAGGGACCAACCAAGAACATCGATCACGCCACGCCTCTCTTGAGTTTCTTCTCATTTCAGTGCCTCAGCAAAAGTTACAGTTAAAAAAAAGATGGTAAAAATATTATACAATCCTTCTCCATATGCTTTTCCTCTCTCAAATACATTCAGATACCGTTGAAGTAATTGGACATGTTATTTTTTCAGTGATTATAATATAGACTATTATTATTTCGTGATTTATATCGAATGCCTGAATTGACGTGTATTAAATTGAAATAATCCTGAAAAAAATCAAATCCTATCTCTCGGAGCCAAAATCCTTGTACTTTTCTATATTTTTCATACTATTTATAAAATGTTTACCTCTCAACCAAATGTTTTTCATTTCAAATTCATATTATTGGTTATATTGATCGATACATTTGTTTATCTGCGACTCACTTTAATTCAATTTTTCCTTTTTCATCCCCCCGATACTTAAACGAATAAAACCGTGATAATTCACATAAAATCTTGTATTTTTTTATATAATTTTTAATTGGTTATCACCCCAATCGACAACACCGATATTAGAAGGCCGGAATGGTAAATATCAAGATGGCAGAATAAGCAGATGAGTTTGACAGAAGTAACACAATTGTCTCAATCAGACTCGTCTACTTGCTCCGACATCTTGATATTTGTACATCCAGTTCTCTGGCATTCTTATCGGCGGTAACGCCCCAATACGTATATTTTAATAATAAATAAAAACAAGTATTTATTTGCATATTGCGCTTTGTTCTTTTGGTGGATTAATCCACAGGCTGCTTGGTTGCACGATTGAATCTTAGATTTTTTTAAGAGGATCAAATATGATATTTAGAAAAGCGATAATTTTCCTCTAAATCTTATTATTTAATATACACCCCGAGGGGCTTTTGAGGGTTTTTATACAAAACAACGTGTTAATTCATTGTCTGTTGTTGTTATTTATCACCGACAGAGCGGCTCTGCCCGACTTGACCAAAGACCGAAAACCCGCGAGAATCTACCGATCCGGAGATACGATATAGTCTGATAAAATTTTATATCATCTATCAGTTATTCATTTATTTATATACGCCCTGGGGAAATTTTTGAAAAGGTTTTTTCATACACAACAACGTGTTAATTCATTGTCTAAAAGACAATCGATCGGGATTTTATTAATATTATTCCCGATCTCCCAGTCGCCATAACCGATCAATAATTTTCTTTGACTTGAGCGGGATTTGAACCCATAAGCACAGTATCTTCTGGCTGCCTATTTTAATTTTTTTTTTGTATTTTAGCCATGTTTTTTTATTGTTATGCAAAAAGTGCATTATATCGAGATCGGTGCACACGGGAGCGTACTTCGCGCAGGGGTTTTAATTGGAAATTGGAGTCTGTACACAATAAATAGTGTAGCTCGTCAGCGGCGTGTCTATCAATCTGAGGGCATGGGTTGTGGAGGAGCGGGCGGCATAAGGGGTGGTTGTCCCGGGGTGTGCGCCCCTCCAGCGTAGCTACATAGAAGCCGGCGTGCCTCGCCTGTCTGGACCCAGTAGACATTCAGGCGGCGACCGTGGCACACGTGCCTTGCCTTGTGCCTTCCATCATCATTACAAATACACTTTGAAACATTCATCACACTTATAAATCACAGACAACACTTTACACTTACACTACTATCACTCGCTACACACAACATAAAGCCACGGCCCGCCTGCATGAATCATACAAGATATTTTAAAAGTGTCGTTCGTTGGTTGGTGATTTAAACATGTAAGTTTGGTGTATAAAATTAACAAAAAAAAAAAAAAAACATCATGCACGCCGAGCACATATTGTATAAATTTATTTAATGCAAAAAGTATGTTTTTTGGAAATTTAATCCTGGCCTGCCGTCCCGGTAAGTTTAAATGTTTCGATAAGTGTTTTAATTTTTTTTTGCTTTGGCACCTATCTTTGATGTGATCAGCTTGATAATAATCGATGGAAAGGTCTTCGTAATTAGTGTACTTGTTGGATGTTTATTAAGTAGATATATCGATGTTGTAAATGTATGTTTTTTTGTATATGTGTGTAATTTTGTTGATGTTGTGTGTATAAAAGTTATCGACATGTGCATATTAAGAATGGCTTTCATACAAACATAGTGGGTTTATTCACTTATCATACCCGCTTTATCTCTGCCGGACCATCGGCGTCAATATTACATCGCTCAAATATCGATTTCACTTTTCAAACCACCGATCGAGTTGTTCATATAAATAAAATCGCTTTCAAAGTACACCACATTAGAATGCCGATAAAAGGCGCACAATATAGTTCGACAAAGAACTAAAAATACAAAAAAATTATGTGCAATTGCACCGAATTGAAAGCAATATATAAAAGTGGTGAAAAATATCACAAGTAAATGAACAATTTTTATAAAATGCAAATATGCACTTATTACATGATCAAAATATAAATAATATTCAATAAAAACCCAAATATTAATTTTCTAAAACAAGCTTCAAAAACCCACAAACAGAAAAACACAGCCATAAATTTTGGACCACCTTTAGTGGTTAAAAACTCACTATATTGAGAAAATCAGTATTAAAACATCGACAAAAGCTACTAATATTCTAATAATATAATTGATACATATCTGAGTCGAAATATTTCCAAACAAAACAAGCTTAAAAAGATATATGTTTGAGTAATATTAAAATAAAAATTAGTAAGAAAAACCTCGGAAAAATGCCTATGTTACAAAATTTATACTGGGCTAGAGTTGAAATCGATCTAAAACAGTTGATCGACATGACAGCAAAAATATCCAGTCACTTTGTTCTTATAAAAAGACTAGAACAATAACTACTATTGTCATGCCCGTATGACACATGTCCGCTCAGTACTCGGCAAGAGGAGTTGTGTGAAAATTAATATAATGTGTCTGTCATAAAGCTTATAAAATATATATAATTGACAGTATACCGCCAATGCTCATTTATTCATATATTCAATGTGAAAACAAATAGGCTGAGCGGCATTTACCTATATTATTAATGGTTGTCGCGTGCTCGCACGTGTCACCCTTTGATATGAGCCAGTAAAGTACAAGCCAATAGTATTAATCCACTGTTGGTGACTGTACATGCACCGTTTATGCGTGCCATGTCAATATAATATATAAGTACATGTTAAATCGATCGAATTTTGAAATTAAAACAACCCAAAAGCCGACTTATCTTGATGCCGGCAGACTTAATAAACGCGAGCTTTTTCCCTAAAATCTAAACGGTTTTATTCTCAAAACCAACCACAAAGGCATTCGTGTTGTCTTGAATATAAAATTGATAAAGCCAACTCGTTTCTATGGATGCCAAATATATAAAAAATAATAATTATTCGACAAAAGCTCTTCAAAGACACGCAATTTAAAAAAAAAATTGTTTCGTGATAATCGATGGAGTTGGCTAGACAAAAAGCACATGCAGTTTGAATGGTTTGTATTTGACCGTTGAGCCGGTTCGGCTTAAAAATGCGCGATTTTGGTTATGGTAGGGTGGTCTCCATTATAATATTGATAGGGTCGCAAACAGCTGCCTCTTAGGGTGGAGCCCACCCCACCCGGCACTGATTGCATCCCGTGTCTAACACAACCCCCACCGCACAAAAACAAAACATTTATATTACAATCCTCGTTAATGATTATAATTGATAGTGAGGGTGGTGAGTATGGGCGTGTCTTGATTAGTATTTTGTTATTGAAATGACGGGTAATCAGCGGTGAAGGTAGCAAGCATCACAATATCATTAAAAATTCATGACCAACCCCGCCTGGTCGATAGCTCATCGCCCATACGACTGTTACAAATTATATGAACTTTACCACTTTGCGTTTCAATTTCAACCAATTTATATGTGTTGGAACTTTGTTCCGTTTTTGCATTGAAATTATTTGAAAATTAAAGTGTGTATAATGTTGCGTGCTCGATAGTAATTCGATCGAGTATCGAAAATAGTCTACTGTTAAGATTGTTGAGCGGCACACGCCAAGGGGGTGACACTTTTTACAAATATTTCAATACAGTTAATATATAAAATAGAATAGTGCATTGCGTGCTGATGAACTGTGACCCAGTTGGTTAGCTGCAAAACACACGTACGACCTTCGTTAAAATGCCAAGCTATGCTCACATAAAGAGCCTCAATAAATCCTCAGACTTGTTGATTTTTATACTCTTACGTAATATTAATCGAGGTCAGTTCGCTTCTTCCTATAAATATATTATATTCAACGCAGGGCTTAGCAGATGCATTTCAGCATTTTAAACTATTCACCATGGTAGTTTAAATTTTTAGTATTAATTTGGCAGGCCGCATAGTAACAGAGGGTCAACGAACCAGTGTTAGGTCTATCGAATAGGGGAACATTCCCCGTATTGTGCATATGCCATTGTTGTACGTGTGCAATACCCATTATAAATGGACCCCTTGCTTTATCAAATCACGAAAAGTCTCCATATCTAAATACCTAAAAAAGCAAATAGTACTAACATATTTAAAATACATGCACCCAACGCTCACTTGATGAATATTCATTTATTAATTTATTCGTTAGTTATGAGACAAATGCATTTAATATGCAAGCGTCCGATATCTGGTTTCTGAAGCAGATGTCCTTCGGCTAGATTTATTAGAAATTTTCCCAAGGGCGTTGCCATAGGGGTGGGTTTTTGAATAGAGCGATTCGTCCATTGCACACTCATCACCCTTTACCCATTCATCATATTGCTTAAATTAAATCTAAAACACACCGTGGCGCAGTTTTAGAATACAGTATTTACATATTGGGGTATGCTGTATATTTGTGTCACGGAAACATTGAAATTTTCTATGGCTTTACACAAGAAGATAAACTAAGAAGGTCAAACACCACTAAAGCGATTTCGACACTCTTCCACGCTAATAAATCGTAAAATATTCGAAACTCCTTAATACGATATAATATAAATATATCAGTTTTCATCATGAAAACCTATTTTTATGACAAAAATCGTCGTCGTAAAATATTAAAATTGTATGATTCAGTAAATTGTTATCCTTTGACTATAAAATCGTGACTCACATAAAAGTGAGTGAGTCAATGTAACTATTTAGAGTCAAATTAGCATCAAGTACAAAAACTCATATTTTAAAATGAAAAAAAAATATGGGCAAGTTGTATCAAAACCGAAAAACATAAGATTATTGGTGTTAAGGCTATATTTCAATATATAAGGCTTATTAGGAGAGAGGAGCCGGTAGTTGGTTTCAGAATCAACAGCGGGGCGTGCTCAAGTCCACGTGTCTGTTGGTGGGCGGAGGCGCATGCGTCGCGTGGGGTGGCGCCCCCGCCACTCGGTGGGGGTGGCACCAGACTATGGACCTGCTCCAAAGGGGCACTAGTAATTGCTGTCGAAACACACGTGCACTACACCTCAGTCTGCCTCCGACATCACGGACATAAACATTAACTGGATCACTCTGGGACTTATAAAAAGTGTTAGACATTTTGGAATATCATAACAGTTTTCAATTCAAATCGCGAAGTGACTTTACGTTTTCAAATATGGAAAGTGTTCATAGATTATTCGGTAATTACAATCAACAAAGCTTCAAATATTATTTAAGCTTTTACAAATTAAAGTAGCCCCAATGTTTACCGTATATACAGGTAATTTGGGTACACTTTTATAAACGCCGGTGGGGTTTCTCAAACACGCATACACGTGGCAATGACGTCATCGGATACATACAGCTGATTAGGTATATTTAACACCCGAGTCTACGAATATTAATTAACCGTTTAGTATTTGTTATAAATGTGTGCATGTTTAAATATGTGTCTGCACGAGATTGTTGGCTTGTGAATAAATTATAACTTCAATCATACAAAGAATAGGTCCATCGTCTAATCTCAAGAAGAAATGGAAACGACCAAGATCCACTTCACTGCATAAAAGTCTTTCTCCTCGTGTTCACTGGTGTCGCCTTTATGTTTTTTTTATAATCATAAGGCACGCGGTGAATGCCAAGAGCAGACTGAAATCCACATTTTCATCAATAAAACTATTGTAATCAAATAAATATATATCCAAGCGTTCATGTGTTATTATTCAATAAACCATATACAATTTAACCCAGATGACACTTGTTGAAATTTGGTTAAAAATGAGATATTTAATTTGCATTTGAATGAAGGCCTGCCAAGAAGAATTTCCCAGGCTTTTCTTCTCCCTCTGCTGGATGTTGAGTGAAGGGGGGGGGCTGATGGTGTTACCCTTACCTACCCTACTAACGTTGGCTGGAATCCTCAACAAGCTACACCCACCCCCATCAACACCACCCCCAGACCACCTGCTAAACCACAATCACCTCTCAACTCTATTGAAGACACTTTCAAAAAAGCTTACGAACATAATTGCTTGATTATGCAGCATAGTTAAAGACTTCTTCTCCATAATATAAAAGTCTAAAGCAATTACAACCCATGCAAGTACTATTCAAAATATAACCCTCAATGAAGAAGATGAAGAATTTGTGATGGACATTTATTAATAAATTAAACATTTTATACAATCCTGATTACATATTAAACCTTCAAAGGACACTTGATTTGAATACTGTAAAACGAATAAAGATTATATTAATAAAAGATTATCTTTTTGGTGTGATCAAATTTTAATCATTTATAATACAATGACAGTACTCAATGTAATATTTGACAACTGATAACAACTAATAAAATAATTAAAATGAACAATTGTTTTAATTTTTAAGAAACATATAAACATAATATTGGTAAATTAGGAATTTACCATAACTGAGCCAAATGAGCCCCTCAAAAAAAAAAAAATATATATATATATATATAAATATCAAACAAATATAAATATCAATATTTTTCATATAAAGAAGGTATTCTTATCCAATAAATATATAAAAAAAAATATTCATTCAAATTTCCTTTAGACGACACGACTTGACGCCACAACATTCTTACAGGTGGCCAAACCCAATGCTCATATGTATCAGTGATCATATTGATGAGACCAATGAACTTTTATCTATAGAAGCGTCATGCAATATTACGTCGTACATTCGAATATGCCCGGTCACTAATATATGTACATATTCTTAACCTTACACATATACACTCACACATACGAAGGCTGCGGCCAAATGAAAATTAAAAAATAGTCCCTAAAATCCGACATGTTTAATAATCCGACACTCAATAAAAACAACATATTTCTTACAAAAACATCCTCAATGATCATGTAAATAGTTTACATAGTGACATATTATTTGTCATTGAATATATCAATTACCAGATTAAGTTAAATACAGTGTGTTGTTATTTGAAAGATCGACAAGTGACAGATAAACATTTGAGCGGTAGAAGCAGCGCCCCAAGCGGCTAACACACGAAACTCGTTGGTGCCTATGCCTTGGCTCAACTGTGCCTGCTATGGTTTTGACGTCTTTTAAAGGATTATTGGCATCTCTATATATATTATATAAGCTTATTGGATAAAAACCCATTGCATATATGTTTAAAGTTTTTTCATCAAATGATGTATGGACTCACTTTTTACAATTCCCCAATTAATAAGAATCTTATATATTGTTTAAAATCTTAAATTAGTACTAACCCAACAACAGTAGTGTCCTTACAAAGATCATTTCTTTAGTTGTAATTTCAATCAATTAATTCTCGTTCAGAATATTGCCTTGTATAAAAAAAATATAAAAATAAAAAAAAAACCAGCGTGATAGCTCAGGGGATAAGACGCGTGGCTACTAATACTGTGGTCATAGGTTCGAATCCCACTCAAGTCAAGAATTTTTAAATTGATTTGATCGGTTATTACGACTGGGAGATCGGGAATAATATTAATAAAATCCCGATCGATCGTCTTGATCCAGGTTTACTCTGATTTCCTGGATTGTAAGGTAAATACTGAGGCGATTATTAAGTCGGGCAGAGCAGTTCTATCTGACTAGTGACCTGTGTAACTAGTAATAGTTAAGATCACCGACAGACAATTATCACGTTGTTGTGTATAAAAAACCCTCTCAAAAAGACCCTTTCTAAAAATAAAAAAGCTCTTCGGAGCGTAAATAAATAAATAAATAAAATAATGAAATTAAAATTGACAAAGCAACATTGCTGATTTACTCATGTTACATGATAAATTATTGATTAATAGATCAGATTTTCATATAATGCTGACCACGATGACGCTTTCCATACGAAATAAGAATGAGATTCATATTTTAAATACCATTATGTATACGTAAGAGAAATAACAGGGAGATTTTCAATTATTATTCAACAAACAGTATTTACTACATAGGGTATTTTATTATTCTATTTAATAGACATTCCATTTGAATGTACACAACAATGCTAATATTGATAGAAAGCTTAATGCTACGCCGTTTTTACTCTCTTAAACAACTTTAAAGTATGTCGTTTTTGCTACATTATAGAGTAGATACGTTTTAATGGAATATTTTTACCGAAAGCCTCTCCATAAAGAGAATTTGAGGTGTGTAATATTATGAGAGCTATCCAGTAGATGTGCACCGAAGAGAAGTGCAAACAACTTTGCAAAGACATAAATCCTACTATTGGTTTAGTCTCCCCTTTTGCTGCGGTTCAGACAGATTTTCACTCCATCCAAACGAATCACACTAAATAAATATTCAATTATAACCATTAGATTCAAAGTAAACTGAATATACTATGAATATGTAAATTTTCCGTGGAGAGGTTGTGTATTCAGTGGAAATATATTTAACTATTAGGTAAAATTTCATCATTATTTATAGCAAATTAAATTATTATCGGTAGCAATGGTCATGGTGGTAAATGTCTGCTTGTTAAAAGACAATAAACGATGAAATGGTGTATCTGATCGCAAAACATATAAATAAAAATCGGGTGAAGCGGCCGGTTCTAGAGGCTGAGCCGGGATGGTTTGAGTTCCGGGGGCGGAAGATCGATCTGCTGGTTTCCATGGCGACGAGCCCTCCATTCGGGGTGGCAAAGTGCGAGGGGTGGTGTCCCACCCTCTAGGTCTGCGATCCAGGCAGCAGCCGGGGCTCGCACAAATCGGCCTTTTAATATTCCACAATGAAACGTGATTAAATATTGTCTGTGAGAAATGACAGTGTCTTCTTCAAACATAATTTTTACGGTAACAAGAATCCAACATTGAAAAGAATAAATAATGAGGGGAAATAAAGAAAGACGACGCTCTAATTAATAACCTACAATCCCTTTGAATTTCCCATTTTTTAATTAAAATTTTTTATAACCAACATTTTACATAATATAATAAAATTATAAATTAATAATTGATCTTTGTAGTATTGTGGTAAGTGTAATAATGCATTAACATAAGTTTTATGTAAATTTCGTTATTTATATATAAAAATCATTGTTTTATACCGATTTTACAAAATATCTTCAATAATTAGTATGTCTTTAATCCAGAATTGTATGAAATTCATTAAATTGATAAATATTAGAATCTTCGTAGCCCTTGATGCAAGGACGAAGCTTATCCCAGCTCAACAAGAATTTTATTAACGCCTTTACGAGAAAATACTGAGGGAAAGTCTACGTTTTTCCTTCTCTTTTCCTCTTCAAAAAGCTTATTTCTTCTAAGAAAACTTCAAAGGTGAATAGAAGAAGAGGATGTTTGTGTAATCAGCACATTTGTGTTCTCTAACGTCACAAAAAAACATTAATATGTATTTATGAAAATACAACCATAAAAGAAGAAACATCATAGAAGTATGGCTTTTTAACTTATTAGAAATTAGAAAATATTATGAGAATACATATAATAATGTTTCTTACTCGTTCGTTTACTTAATATTTTTCTACTCAGAACATTCAAGCCATTTAGGTGAATTATCAAAATTGTCCAAATAACATCAATCCTTATCAAAAAGTAATTGACAAAACTATGTTAATTTGCAACAGGATGTATAATAATTTAAATTAAACACAATTGAAAATTATCATTCATTTCAAAGTGAATATGCATGGAAGAGAGAACTGGTGTTGGTTGTATTAAAGTTGGCATCGTGGATACGACTACGACGTAGCAGAGTCGTAGTACGTGCTTCGTAGTTGTACAAGACTACGTTTTCAACATTGTTAACCCACATTTGCATCGAACAAGCTACTGCTTTCTGTCACACTCTACACACACCAACTGCCTCTTCTCTCATCTTTAAAACACTTAAAACTTGGCTAAGCCTCGCAAATAACACACATTCGACTCCTAGTTAAATACTTCAAGTACGAGTAATAATAACCAGAATACATAAACTGGGATTTATACATTTATAAATCACCAACCGCATATATTGTATACTTTTTTTAAATAATACTACTGCTATATTTTTTTATATTATATATATTTTTTAGCAATGATGCATATATAAAAATAATTCTTAATATAAGTCAATATTTATAATAAAAAATAACTTATTGATTAAATTAACTGTCTCCTTATTGTTCAGTTCTCTGGTAAGGGATTACCCATTACGGGTATAAACATAAATAGTGTAATGGTTTCCTAGGCCAGCCACACAGCGATAAAGCCTTCAGATATAGTTCTTCATGCGAGATCTATTACATGATTTTCATTGTACTGGGTCTTCTCACTTCAAGACACTAATTAAACTACAAAGCGAAAAAATATATTCGAATTTAAAAAATAAAGCGTTCAATCCCAATTAACATAAAAATCTGAGATTGTTTTTATTCAATTTGAATTAAAACTATTTGCTAACTTTTATTGCTATTAATTGTTAAAATGAGATGAATTTAAATTTTTTCATTCATAATAATGATATTACGAAAATAACCAAATAAAATACAATATACATGCATAATATAAATAAAAATATCAGCTTAATAACTCAGGCTATGAATATTGTGCTTATGGGTTCAAATTCCGCTCAAGTCAAATAAAAAATTTTAATTGGCTTTAATAAATCACGATCACGAAAAATCACGATCGATCGTCTTGATCCAGGTTTACTCTGATTTCATGGATTGTAAGGTAATAGTAAAGATCACCGATAAACATTTTTTTAACACGTTATTGAGTCTAAAAATCAACATTTGTTATACATATTTATTATTTGTATAATATAAGATTTTTTTCTTAGTATTTCATCAATATAATAATGTATAAAGAAAATATAAAGTGAAATTTTCATTCGGTGTATTGATTGCTTATTTTCCAGCTGTTCTTCTTTCTTTTATGATAAGTTTACCGATGTTAGTTTTTTTTTATTTCAACGGTAACTGCAGTCTGATATTTATGTATTAAAAAATGTTCCTTAGGGCGTATATAAATAAATAAATAATTATATCGCATCGGAGACAGTTAAACACCGTGGTACAGAATCTCTCGGGTCTTTAGGTGTAATTCGAAAAGACCGAAAGCGGATAAACGGCTTATTATAAAGAGATTGAAAATGAGTAATGTCCGTTGTTAGGGATAGTATTGTTAATTAAAGAGCAATTAGTTTGAGGGTGTCGAGTTTGAAAGGTAAGTAGTATGTATTAGATAGCATCTGGCGCTGTTCCAGCAAGTATTGTGCTAGACACTTCTTATTGCCAACAAGGAACGTCTTAATGTTTCCAGATATCACAAACAATATTATATTACGTCCTCTTCATTGGTGGCCACATCCAAATTATGGCCTCCCTGAACAGCCTACTTCGTATTTGCTCAGCTTTCACTAAATTACTTCACTTGTTCTCTTAATATCTACTCCACTAATGAATACCCTATCTTCCTGCCTTCACAATTTATAAATACAATTTTATTCATTTTTATAGTAAGATTAAAATTTAGCCTAAATCGTTTTGTTCTAAATAAATTCAGATTATTTTCTAAACCAAAATGATATTAAATTTAATAATACGGGCCATGAAATATTTTTGATACCCTAAATTATTTCTGTTATAATTGTGTCATTCTCCACACTAATAAAACTCCAGATTACGACGTTACTCTTAATAATACTCATCATTATCATCATAAGCACTCCAGTTCCGTGATGAACCAAGGCTTCCCACACCAGCATCTTCCACTTATTTCTATTGGAGGCCGCGCTCCTCCAGTTATTAATACCTAAACTCCTAACTACCTTATAGAATTCGTCCGCCCACCTTAGCCTAGGTTTACCCTGCCTTCTCTTACCCACAGGCTTGCTGGATAGTATTTCCGATACTATCCCTCCTGCTCTTTAACCCAACCTAATGTTAAAGCCCTAATAAACTGCACTACGTTCACGCTCTTTTATAATGAGTAAATCTCATCGTTCCGTCTAATTCTAAATAGTCCCGGTGCTTCCTGAACAGGACCCAAGATCCTCCTAAGAATCTTTCGCTCGAACCTAAGTAGCCTATCCTCCTCAGTCTTGGTAATACCCCTGTTTCTGCATCGTAGGTTAGTCCTGGCCTAATTAGCATCTTGTATAATTCTACCTTGGTACTTCTACTTAGATATCTTGATCTGAGCAAGCGTACTAAGCCGAAATACGCCCGATTAGCACTTTTCAGGCGAGAGTTTATGTCCCGGTTATTTCCAGCCTCCTTAGTGACCACTGCTCCCAAATATACAAATGAGTCAACCTGCTGAAAGTGGTCATTATCTATATTCAGGCTACGATTTGCTACCAATTCCGAGTTGGATGTCACATACATATACTGAGTTTTTCCTACGTTTATAACTAATCCTACTGTTTTAGCGGCATCCCTTATTGCTCCAACCTTGTCAATTAAAACGTTCTTACTTCTAGCTATAATGTTGATGTCGTCTGCAAAAGCGAGTATCTGAAAAGACTTATAGGAAATATTAGACTTATTGCTACAACCTGCAAGATGCATAACTTTTTCTAAAACTAATGAAAATAACAGGGGGGATATCACGTCCCCCTGTTTTACGCCTGCTCTGGTGATGAAAGACTCCGACAGTACACCATGTATCCGTACGTAGTTTTTGGTGTCTGTAAACTCTCTCATCGTGCTGTAAATAATATCCCTATCGATTGTGTCGAATGCCTGCCTAAAATCTACGAACAAGTGATGAGTTTCCACGTCGGCCTCATTACACTTCTCTAATATTTTCCCAATTGTAAATATTTGGTTCTTTGTTGAACGCCCTGGTCTAAATCCGGCTTGGTAGTCTCCCAAGCATTCCTCCGCATATTCAGCTAGCCTATTTTTTTAAATCTTGGCGAATATCTTGTACATAAATGATAATAGGGATATCCCTTTGTAGTTACTGTACACGCTAACGTCTCCTTTTTTGTGGAGTGGGCAAATTATCGAACTTGCCCAATCCATCGGTAGCGTTTCGCCTTCCCCCATAGAGCATCCCCGCCGTATGCTATGAGTTCACTGGAGATCTCGTCTATCCCGGGGGCTTTCCCTCTTTTCAGTCCTTTGATGGCGTGGCACACCTCTTCGTAGGTGGGTGGTGGTATTTCTGGCTGTGCGGCGTGTTGGTACAGACTAGCGTTCTTATTGACTACCTATTCTTATTGTTTAATAGGTCGCTAAAGTACTCCGACCATCTATTTAATACGCTTTCCTGATCGCAGAAAAGTTCGCCTTTGCTATTCCTATTAAAGCTTAGTCTAGGTTTGAATATTTTCCTGCTATTATTAACGTTCCTGTAAAATTCCTTAACATTATTTCTATCTTTAAACATTTCAGCATCTATAATTTGCTGTTTTAGCCATGTCCTCGTCGACTGTATGACTGTATTGCAATTGAGTACTTGTGCACGGGAATTGTTCTTCTTCTTAATTATATTCGCGCATTCTGTGTTAAACCAGCCACCAGCCAAAGCTGATTCTGCCGTGTGTTTAATAATATTTTTTAATAGATTACAACTAGATTCTACATCATTCCTATTTATTTCCTCAACCTATTCTAACGCTTTTTCCATGGATGCCTGGTATGATTTTGCACATACCTCGTTCTCTAATTTCCGCATGCGGTCAATTTGATTAGTGTACGTGCCACCTGGACTGACCCACGTACCTTTGTGTATGTTAGCCCTTGGAAAGAATGTGCTAACATTAACCATATCTTTTGCTGCGGCAGAATCAATTACCCTTTCGCCGTTATTATTTGAAATTCCGTGCAGACTATAGCCTCCTGTAATGGATCTGTGTGTAACGTCATTGCCAATCTTATCATTTAAATCTCCTAAAATAATTGTAATATCGTGCTTTGGTGCCGTTTCAATGAACATATCTAAGTTATCATAAAAAGCGTCCTTTATGTCATCTCCTTTGTTTTCCGTGGGAGCGTGTACCGAATATAAACTAACATTGAAAAACTTAGTTTTTATCCTTAGTCTAGCTATCTTACCGTTAAAAGGTTCGAAGTCAATGACAATATGTTTTGCTTTGTCACTGACTGCAAAGCAGGTTCCGAAGGCTTTCTTAGAATTACTGCCGCTATAAAAAGGTTGTCCACCCATTATGTTTCGATGTGCCGATTCCGGTCCATCTTATTTCTTGTAAAGCAAAAATACTCATGCGATAACGGCTCAATTGGTCTGTGAGCATTTTAATGGCGCCCGGTCTATTCAAGCACGTTCCTTACTTTAAGTCCCGTTTTGATTTTTATCCTGTAGCTTTATATGCAGCGGGGGCCAGGATATGCACCCCCGCGGCACTGCAGTAGTTGGATGACGGTACCCGCGAGCCTGCTTTCGCACCCACGACCACCGGTACTGGGTGTCTGACGCCCTGCACCGTAAGTGTATTATCGTTGGGTTGTACTGTCATGTTTTTGCTGGGGGGTTTCGTGATCGGATGTTAGTTTTTACATGGTAGGTGATCGGCCTGACGCACAACCTCCGGAGAGGGATCTCCCTTCTCTGTTCGCCCTAATCGCACTCGCTGCCAAGATCATTTATTTGATCCTAACTAACTAGCTTGTTCAGGTGTCCAGGGTCCACCACGAGGTGGTAGATATAGGATTTGGGCAGCAGTGGCTATGAGATACTGGGAAGTCAGATCATCTTATGTTGCGCATGCATAACTCCATTTAAACCCCCTCTTAATAATACTATTGTACAATAACCAAAATAGTAGCACAGAGGGTAAGACGCGTGGCTACAAATATTTTAGCCATGGGTTCGAATCCCAAACAATAAATGATTTGATTGGTATTACGCCTGGGAAATCGGGAATAATATTAATAATATCCTGATCCATCGTCTTGATCAAGATTTCCTGAATTGTAAGGTAAATACTTGGGCGATTATTAAGTCGAAGTATTATTAAGTAATGGAAGAAAAATGAATTAACACGTTGTAGTATTTAAAAAACCAAAATTTTTAAACACTCTCATAAAAAAGTCCCTGAGTCGAACATAAATGAATAAATAAATATAATGAATGACTTTCAAATAATTGTCAAGGGAAATGATTATTTTATAATATGAAGTGAAATGAAATATAATCGAATATGAGAGTTTTACTTTGTGTAATACCAAACAAAGGATATAACAGTTAGATTGTGTCTTCTTGGATGGTACAGCATCGCCGTGTTCCATACAAAATATATTAAAAATTCCTAGCGTTCCAGGCTAACATTGTCGGGAAAATTTCATCTTATACACAAAGCGACTTCTCTGTTGCTCCCCCCGCTATAATATACTTGGATACAACGGATGCCAGGAATATCTATTAACAAATGCATTCCTCCTACCACCTGCATATTTGAACTTCAAGTTAATTTGTTGCTGAAGCTGATGTTAATTCGAGAACGTCGAGAAAACGAAATCTCAAGAGGCAACATATAATACAAAGAGAAGTTGTTGAAATATCATCGAGATGCTACGTTGTCTTATTGCTACTATCTTGCATTGTATTGCAGAAATACTTGAAAAGTTCCACGTCTAGACGGTGAAGTAATTGGAAGCTTTTCAATAAAAAACACCCTACTTTATGACAGCATCGTCAGATAAACATCCTTTTAATGTACAAATTGGCATAATACCCAATTAAAAGGCAAAGGTTCTGAATGAGAACTCGTTAGAGGATTTTATTCACAGAGATTATATTTTTTTAATCCGTTCAAGATTTAATGCGTGTTAATATTTTTAGTGATTAGTGATATACCTTTTCATAATCGGAGTTTTATCTCGATTAAAAAATATTTGAAATAACATTTGCATTGCAATTTTTCACTAAAGTAATGGATTCCCAGGCATACGCCACCGTAAACGTACACCGTAAATACGCTAGTAGACTTATGATCGGTTTTTTGCTAGTGAATGCATCGTCTGAGCCTCGGGCGAGGCCGAAATTAACAAACAACAGATCAAAAGTACAGTAAAGCAACTCTATTACCGTCTCTACGGTGTACGTTTACGGTGACGCACGCCCAAGACCCCTAAGCTTTAGCAAGAAGATATTTTACACTTCAATGTATAAAAAATATACATATATTGATATAATATAGTTACGGATGAGTTGATCAAGAAATGTTTAATTTGAAATAAAAAAGGCTGAATAAGCGTGAGTTTGATGTAAAAAAGTTGCCATATGCAATATATGTATGTATTAATCCCAGATTTGATTCGTAATTTTAGACTTTAGAATTGACAAAAAAAAAATCGTATTTTAATACTTCTTATAATTAAATAAAATTTTAGTTGTAATGTAGATCCATAATATAATCCAATACATAAACTGTGATGGTACTCAAATCAGTTGCTCATCGACGTGATGAATGAATGGCCCCCGGGAGTGCGAGAAGTCGCCAATACAACAGACATAGTCATCATGTATGTGTTATTATCGGATATTATAGAAGGGTAGATGTGGTATATCGTGTGGGTGGTGAATAAGGGAGGCATATTGAGGGAGGCAGCAGCCACCAGTTACCAGGCAACCGCCTCTATGACGACCAGGTACTACAGGTGCAAAAACTACTATTCCACCCCGAAATGCTGCCACCCCCTCGCATCCACTACAATATTACAAAATATTTATACCAGCCCAATAATATTAAATTTTTTGATATTGTATTGTTAAATGAGACGGGCCTTTCTTCGTTTTAACAAAAAATATGTATGATTCATCAAGCCCAGAGCTTGGGTTTAATTTTTAGCAGATTTCAATATTGCAACTTTATAATTTTCTTTTGTATAGCATATTAAATTAAATATACTCTTGTTATTTAAGAAAGCTTGATTCGTCATAATCCAAAGGGTGAGGCAAAAGTCACGCTACTATTTTAATTGCCATCTTGGTTATGTGACGTTTAGATCGGTTTCGCTTTAGGCATTGTGTTGTTGAGACGCTCCAATTTTAATAATGAAATATTGACAATATTTATTTACAACATTATAGGCAATTCAAATTGATTTTGCCCAAATTATTAGGTTATTACTTTCAACCAAAGAGTTTTTTGGTTATTTTTTGTATATATTTCAAACTATTTAACACACATTAACTCCAAATTTTATAAGGTGTAGACGAATTACTTTTGTTCTCCTGTCCATCAATATTTTTTAGTAATTAGTTAGTTATCTATACCAGAATCAAATACTCGTATTATATTTATTTTCATATAAACGCTCAGAAGAGCTTTTTTTATAGGTAAACAAAAATGAAAAGTACATATATAAAAATAAATAATAATAGAATTATAAATAAAAAAAATGTTTCTATAAAATGTGTAAATAGTGTATGTGAATAGTAATGTGAATATATATAAAATAAAATAAAGTAAGGTGTAGGAAGCAATAATTTATATGTTGCTATATAAGGTCGCTCCTATACAAGTCCTATAGGTGGCAGAATTTGTTGAAAAGAGTTCTCCCAGGTGCGCAAATTCGTTGCCAAGTCGTTGCAGCCTATTGAGAGAATTATAATGAATATTTCATCTAAATAGTACAACAAGTTCAGCATACATTTATATATTCATTAGACTGGTAACACTAATATGTAAAATGCTACTATTTGTGTACTATTGTCATTTAGCCTGAAATTCTGTATATTTCCTTGCGGATTAAGCTTAGAGAAATTAATCACAGCCGAATGGTCCATTATGGTAGGAATTTAATATAGGAGGTCGAAGTGTATTAGTTGTCTGCAGTAATAATAGTATTTAAGCCTCGTTGGATTGGCATGTATTGTATAATATGATATGATACAACATTGTTATGTGTGTGTGAAAGTGCAGCCACCCTGTAATCCCCGGGCAACAGACTGACTACCTCGATGAACCTCCCTTACCATGTATCTCCATACTATGTTCCTTTATATGCAATCATTCTGTGTGTGTATAAATTATTTGCCAATACTAAATCTGTGTGTGGACTTGTGTGTGAGTGTCCAGTCATATTGGATCGATTATACTCCCACTTTTCCTTCATTTTACAATTTACATGTTTCCATTCCTTTGTTCCCAAATACATACAATGTAATGAGCCAATGAATTGGAAACAGATCTATTCTTCAATAAAATTATAAATATACTGTATTTTCTCTTCATTTCATGTATTTGTTGAGCAAATATCAAACTTTAGACTTGCTAACTGAGATAACTTGCCAACGGGCGTAATTAGTCACACCGCCATATTAGTATAATATCAAAACGTAATAAATATAAAAAGTAGCAATTTGATGCATTTTAATACATGGTGTAGTTTTTTAGACATTGGTTTTATTACGAAAAATTATGAATTTTAAATTAATATAAGATAAAAATATTTTTATATCGCGATAAATCTCAGATTGTGAAAAGGTATACCACTAATCACTAAACAGCTCGTTTTATTCTTGATGCTCCTAAATGCTTTTTTATTTAGAGTTGAGAGACCAATCACATCCAGCCACGTCTTCCTCGGTTACTCGGACTCGGTCAGTTAAATTAGGAAAAAAAAGGGTAAATCCTCGGAATTAGAACAAAAAAAGCTGTAATTTTGCATAAACCTTTATTTTGGTATAGTGAAACTGATGATTGTGACCTTTGACCTCGAATAACTTCCAAACCGGACACCTGATTTTATTCGATTTTTCAGACCACCCTTAGAATACTAAAATAAAGGTGTATGCAAACTACATACAGCTTCTTTGCTCAAATTCAGAGGTAAAACCCTAATTTGACTGGGCTATTAGTCAGTTTTTCAACGTGTCCAAACCATAGAATGAAACAATCATAGATATAAACATAAGATATCGCATGAGTGTCTAAATGCATGTTTAGTTCAAGTGGATCAAGTGGCCAAAAACATGAGTTACCTGGCGAACATTATACTGTAAACATCTCTCTTCATATCTTCAGTTATATTTCACAGTAAAATGGGTAAATGCATTGTTACTACATGTCATATGGACTCAAACATACACTCAAATACATCTAGGCTCAGTTTTTACCAAAGACTACTTCTTTAAGATGTTTAACATCCGATTTAATAATCGCCTCAGTATTTACCTTACATTCCAGGAAATCAGAGTAAACCTGGATTAAGACGGTCGATCGCGATTTTATTCATATTAGTCGTAATTACCGATCTAATCATTTATTTACTTGAGTGGAATTTGAACCTAATTATTTGTAGCCATGCGTCTAATCCTCTGAGCTGGTCATTGTACAATAGTTTTTTTTTTTTTTTTTGATTTATATTTTTGAGTACCCTGTCTAAAGACATCTTACTCGTCGTCTGTTGTCACATTGTCTTGAGGGTTGGTTGTCCAGTGACGACTCAATCCCGGCGTTGTGTTTAGGTTATAAGTGTTCAAGTGTTCATACTTGTTTATCAAGTAAACACCATTGTCAGTCCTTGAATCTTGCTGGCAAGTCAAGTTGTCTGTATTTTTGTAGACGTCTTGCGTAGTCTACGGTCAATAGATCCCTCGCTAGTACGTTCGGGTGACTTTTTAATCTACTTTGGTACGTTTCGCTGAATTTTTCAATTCTTCGCGTACTGTCATTGTTTTAGAGTCCTGTAATAGGACCCAGTTGGGTACATACCATGGAGCATTTAAAATTGCTCTCAGGGTCTTGTTTTGTAACCTGTCGATACTGCTGATATGAGTATCCTTAGCTGTCCCCCACAGTTGACATCCATATGTCCAAATGGGTTTGATTATTGCTTTATACAGCAATAGCTTGTTTGTAAGTGTGAGTTGGGAATGTCTGCCAATCAACCAGTACATTTGTCTTTTTTTATGTTCCATTTGAAGTCTCTTTGTCTTAATGTGTTTTTGCCATGTTAGGCTTCTGTCAAGGTGTATACCGAGGTATTTAGCCGAGTCTTCTTGTGGAATATTTTTCCCACCAATTTTCACTGGTGGACATGTCTGTTTTTTGTTTGTGAATGTCACGTGTGTCGATTTGGTTTGATTTACTTTAATTCTCCATACTTCAAGCCATTTCTGTATTGCGTCAAGGTGTTTCTGGAGGAATTGTGAGGCAGCTGTTGGATCTTTGTCCGAAGCGAGTATGACGGTATCGTCAGCGTATGTAGCCAGTGTTGTGTTGTCGGTTTTTGGGAGATCGTTTGTATATATTAGATACAGTACAGGACCTAGTACACTCCCTTGCGGTACTCCAGATCTTATGGTATTAAGATTTGAAGTTTCATTGTCATATTTAACAAAAAACTGTCTATCGGTCAAGTACGATTTGATAATATCATACATGTTTTTGGGCAGTTTTCCTTTGATTTTATAAAGCAGGCCTGGGTGCCAGACTTTGTCAAAAGCTTGACTGATATCTAAGAATGCTGCTGAACAGTAGTTTTTTTCTTGTATGGAGCGATCTATGATCGTCACAACTCGATGAACTTGTTCAATTGTCGAGTGCGCTTCTCTGAAACCGAATTGATGATCAGGGATCATGTGTTCTTGAAAAAGTATTGGTTTCATGTTGCGCAGTAGAATTTTTTCAAATATTTTGGAAAATATTGGCAGGAGGCTTATCGGTCGATATGAAGTGACTTCTTCAGGTGGTTTACCTGGTTTAGGTAGCATAATAATTTCTGCTATTTTCCACTGTCTAGGGAAGCTACCCATTCTAAGTATCGCGTTAAATATTATGGTTAGAAATCTTAATCCGATATCTGGCAATTCTTTGATTATCTTCCCGGTAATCATGTCATGTCCTGGCGCTTTTTTTGCGCGTACTTCATATTTTATAACATGCTTGACGCATTGAAGTCCAATTTTGACATAATAGTTTTCTTTATGTTCCGTACTATCTAATAAATTATGAATGTGACTTTCTTCTTCAGGGGAACACATCCTTTCCGCTGGTGTAAATACTTCCTTGAGATGTTTCGTAAACTCGTTTGATTTCTCTCTGGTAGTTTTTGCCCATTTATCGTCAGCCGTTTTGATGGGCGGTATGGATATTTGGGGCCGTTTTAGTTTTTTTGTAGCTTTCCATAGAGAATAATCTGTAGCGTCGGTTGCTGTAAGACCTTCCAGATAGGATTGAATCCCTTTATTTTTCCATTCACATAGGATATTTTTAATATCTCTTATTGCTTCGTTCAGTTTTCTCTTGAGTTCCTTGCTTCGAGTATTTTGCCATTCTTTACGAATGCGTCTTTTTTCATGTATTTTTCCTGAATCCAGCGGGGAAATTCATCTGTTGAGTGTGGTTTTTTTGACATATTGGGCGTGGCTTTTTTCACTGCGGAATGAATTTGATTTTGAAAGTGAATAACTGCGGTGTTAAGTTGGTCTTCTGTTTTCAATGGTATATCACATTTCAAATTTTCATTTAAGATATGTCTAAAATATTCCCAATCTGTGTGACAGTTACCGAGTGTAAATTTACTGGGTTTGATAATTGGTTGTAGCAAGCTGTATTTAATAATAACAGGTGAGTGATCTGATGACAGATCGAGGCAAGATTCTGCGCTCAGTCTTTCGATTGGAATTCCTTTCACTACGCAGAAGTCTATGAGGTCCGGTGTTTTTCTTCTATCTGTAGGCCAATATGTTGGTTCACCAGTCGATAGATGAGTCAACTTGTTGTTTGCCATACTTTTATACAGTTCTCTCCCCCTGGGTGTGGCCAGTCTAGACCCCCATTGTTGGTGTTTGGCATTGAAGTCCCCACCTGCGATGAATTTATCCGCTTCAAGTGTTCTGAAGTAATCGTCAAAATGTTCTCGTTTAATCGAGTGTTTGGGTGGGCAGTAAATAGCCGATATATATACATAATTATTTGTATCTCCGACAGCAATTGTGGTTGCTTGGAGAAAGTCTCGATCATATTTTTCAGTGAGATGATGTTTCACAGTGTTTTTAATTATCACCGCTGTTCCGCCATGCGCAGTTCCATCGGGGTGATTCGTCGTATATATAGTATACATGGGAATTTTTAAGTAGCTTTTTTCGGTAAAGTGTGTTTCCGATATAAGCATTATGTCAATGTTTTTTTCTTTTAAAAATAATTTTATTTCTTGGCTATGTTGTCCAAGACCGTTGGCGTTCCAAAGACATATTTTTAATAATGGAATCATTTTTTTATTTAGGACAAGAGCTGCCATGATCTGTGTCATGTTGTCCATGGTTTTCATGACAAGTTCAATGAGTTTGTCCATTTTAATTATTAAATTATTTATAATATTGTCTTGTGGTTTTTCGGGAGTTGGCTCGATATTTTTGGTGGCTTGTGCATACGACTTTGGCATGTCATTGGTTTTGAAAGTTGTAGTGTTAGTCAAGTTGTTTGTCTGTTTTGAAATTATTTTCTTTCTTAATACGGGGAATTGGCTTGTTTGTACCTTTTTGCGTGTTTCGCAACCTTTATAATTGGCCGGGTGATTCCCGTTGCAGTTGACACACTTCACATTGTTGTCTCTTGTTGTTCTGTTGCAATCAGTTGTTGCGTGCTCACCTGCGCACTTTACGCAACGCGGAGTCCTGTTGCAATATTTCGCGGTGTGTCCATATCTTTGACACTTTTTACATTGTATGACCTCTTTTTGAGGTCTTGGTGGCTCGATTACGACTTTACACCTAAGTATGGTGTCAATTTTGAAAATTTCTTTGTTATTCTCTTTTTGTCTCAATTCGCAAAGAAACATAGGCAGTGGGGGTTTGTTTGTTTTTTGCAACATGTTTGTTATTCTGATAACATCATGGCCGTGGCTTGCGAGCTCTTCGCTTATTTCGGCGATATCTGCCGTGTGGTGAAGGTTTTTTATTATAGCCTTATATGATCGGCTTTCTTTCGTCTGATACGAATGAAACTCGGTATCTCTATTTTTTAAACCTGTGATTACAGGTATATATTTTCAGACTTAGTGATCTGTATTTTTACTTGGGTTTTACCCAGCTGTTTAATATAGTATGCTCCTTGAGCTACTTGCTCTAAGAAGTCTGTCAGTGGTTTTATATTCTCTACTGCGTGCACAAATATAGGTGGTGGCTTTGGCGTATTTTTGCCAATCGCCTGCTCCTCTTGTTTGTCTTCTAATTGTTGAAAGCGATGTGCTGTTGGCACAGCAAGCCAGTTCTTATTTGGGCATGCCTGTTTGGCTTTACTGGCATTCTCCGGACTGGATATTCTCTTTGTTTTTGTCGGGGCTTTGATCCAAGAATCTAGCGTATTTGTAGTCGATGCGGCAACAGGACATTGATAATCCAGTTCCATTGTCTTGTATATAGTGTGGAGAAATTACAGTGTAATATAAGTGAACAGTATGATACCGGACAGGAGAAATCGAAGCAAGACCGGTTTGGTGGTTGTGTCACTTGTGCACTCGTCACTTTCGAACTTGCGACACCATGCGGGAGCACTTTACTATACGTCTTTACTCAACGGTGGTATACACGCAACTGTTGTACAATAGTATTATAGAAATAAAAATCATCTCATTATATACCTTATAATCCAGTAAATTAGAGTAAACCTGGATCAAGACGATTTATTAATATCATTCCCCATTTTTTTACACCTGACGCCTTCCCTATTGGTGGGAGTCCCTTTATAAGGGGTTGTCCAGGCCACCTTGGCCTTTACGGGAGAATATAGTAGAGATGGTTTCCCAGGCCACCACACAGCAATGAGTACTTAAGATCTAGTTTGCTAAGCTAGATCTACCAAGTGACTCCGGTGCCGTGAATCGAACCCGGGAGTCTTCACTCACGAATCCGTTACACTAACCACTGGGCCACAAGGCGGCTCGGTATATATTAATATACATTAAAAAAGCTAATACTTGGAAAAACTATATTAAAAACAAGCCAGAGTGTAAAATAATGATCTATAAAGTATGTATTTATTGTTGACTAACCACTGGGCCACAAGGCGGCTCCGATTTTTTTTGTTTTGCTTAAAATGCCTGAACTAAACATATGTTCATCACAAAGATACATCATCTGATTTTATAGTGTTTAATATATTTCTCTGTCGTGGGATCTGTCCTCATTTGATTCCCGTGAACCTGCCACGCCCTTTCAGATTTATAGACTGCCCTCCATCAACAAACAAAGCCTTCGCAATCTCCTATCACAGTACGATATGTTAGAATTCAATAGAATAAATAATATAAGTGGCGATGCATTTAATGGTAGTATAAAGAAGCAATGGATATGAGATAGAAAGAGACAGAACATTTGATCTCCGGCCTGGTAAGTACTAAATCAATAACATTTCCCCGGCAAATGTGGTCTTCCAAGTAGAGATAACTCCTCGTTACATCTTTATGACACTGCTTACTAGATTCAATTACATCTGCTATAAGAAACAACCTTTACACATGTGTATTTTTAATTAATTACAAGGTAATGGCTAATAAGTATATTTGAC
>JAGTTH010006450.1:0-35113 GCA_022606485.1 Agraylea sexmaculata | reverse complement strand
AAATTCGATGTGAAATCCTTTGGGAAAGAAAATTTTGACTCCAATGATATGACGAGCGGCATAGAAGATATGCTCGATGACACACAATCAGAATATTCTTATAGAAATGCATTGAAAGTTAGTACTTAAAACTTAATTCTAATTCCAGATCATACATTCCTTGCGCATTATGCGTGTTGTTTGTAGGTAAATATTGGTAATTTTTATGATTCCGATGTCGCTCTCAAATATTGTGCTAGACTGTTGACGAGTCGTTTTTTGCTAACAGGAATATCGGGTATGTTGATTTTCTTCATTTATTATAATAATTCAGTACTCTTTCAATTATATTTGCAGGTAATAGAATATCTGATAAATCTGTCAGGGTGTCTGTAAAATCCTTAGCAATTAGCTGTCTCTCATCTATAGCATTGATTTATCCAGAAATTTTAACTTTATACCTTGATAAAGATATTGAAATTTCTGTCCATAATAATTCAGGTTATTTTACACAAACTATTTTATCATTTTTTTTTTATTAACTTATATTAAAATGTTGCAGGCAATTCCGACTTGAGTAATGTATCTCATAATGATGCGTCAAATGATTTCATTCTTGAACGCAATGTCTGCTACCAAGAATCTCTTACTGAATCATTCGCACAGGATTTACTAACCAAAAGCATAGAGATGATGAGCCAAGCTAGTGGAATAGGAAGTCAACATTACAGGCATTCTTCGTCATTAATTCCCAAAAGAGATAAATTTAAAACTGTGATGCAAGAAAGTGTGGAAAATAGTTCATCTATGGCCGCAATTCCCAGTAATATTCTTGATAAGCAATACTCTCAACAAAATCCTAACAATATGGCTGGCAGTTTCATTAGTAATGATTCTATAAATGTAGCCATGACCGGCAGCAACTTTACAATGGGAAGTAATATGACTGCATCAAACGATCCCTTATCCACAGATTTAATGATGACAACAAGTATCGATCCTCTTTCATCGAGCTTGGATTTGGAAATCAAATTTGATCATTTCGGTGATTCTACTACTGGAAATAATATCACTCAAAACATTACAGAAGTGTTTCTTGAGAAAAAAAATGAGATCCCTCATCAACACCCAGATTCAACAACATCTAAACCAGATGATGTTTTAGAACAAAAAACATTTAAAAAAGATGTTCCAAAAAAACATTCATTAGAAAAAAGCACACACGGGGTTGAAAAGGCTTTACAAACTGTCGAAGAAAACTTTATACCTCAAGATGACGATGGTAAAAATTCTGATGGTTTAAATCAAAATCTAAATGAAGAATTTCAACCTCAGCACATGAGTGAAATAATTCATCTCTTTGAAAATCACTCAGATCCTCAAATAAGAGGGATTATAAGAGTTCTTGTGGGAAATTACTTGAAAACAGCATTAAATGTTGCTTTAGGTGATCTTTCTAAATGGAAACCGTTCAATGTTTTACCTAAGATATTCATTGAAAAATTACAAATAACCACACTGATAAATATTCTAGTCAAGGTTTGTATTCAAAAAACTACGCCTCTTTCACATGCGTTTTAAATAAATTATTTCTCATATTTTAGGGATTAAGTGATAAAATTCATTCCTGTGTTAACAATACTTTAAATGCTCTTTCCATGTGTATTGAATCAATTTCTTTATCGAGTGATAGTTCAATTCTTCACATTATACTCAATAACCTTCGCTGTGTGGAGAACAATCAATATTGGCTGTGCAAAGTGAATCTCTGTAATCTATATAAGAAACTTCCATTTGATGTGTATGTTTATCTATCAAATTTTATTTAATAGTAATATATGTATATATGTATTTAATTTGGTTCTGTATGAAAATTTAAGATTATCAATTTGCTTAAATGATTGGTGTGTAAGATCAAAACTAATATTAGAAATTGTAATAATCATGCTCGGAGATCAAGATCAAAGAGTGAGAAAAGCTGCAACAGAAGCAATCAAACAGTTAGTATATTATTATATTTTGTAATAATAATAAATTCATTGTGTGAATATTTTTAGATTCACAACAGGATTAATACCCCTTTCGAAAAATACTTCAAACATAGAACTGAAAAATTTTGCTAACAAGCTATCAAAAGAATATCTCTTCATTAATTCTTCTTGCAAAATTGATATATTTAATGATCTCAAGAATTCATTTGCACTTTCCGATTTTCCTGACTGCATCAAAGAATTATCGGAAACAAATTCAAATGATGAAATTTTAAACAAAACATTGAAACTTATAATTTCAAACATCAGCTTCAAATTGATGAAATCTCCTTGCAAATATTATATAGTAAGTTTTAACTTTGTTTAGTTTCTTTAATCAATTTAAAAAAATATATATTCGTATTTATAGCAAGGAAGCATGGAAACACTACTTGAACTATCAATTGCTTATCCGCCGATGAAATTCAAAGATGCGTACAGTTCGCTCGGTCTTTTAGATTTCTGTCTACAACTTCTGGAAACGAGGAGTGTTTCTGTTGTTTTTTGTAATACAATTGTTGCTTTTGTCACACAACTGTATGCAGGTAGAGTTAAATCACTTTATCCTCTTAATATTATTAAAATGATTTTTAAATCTGTACATTTAGTTGAAGCATGGAATGTCATGTATTCTATTACATCGGAAAATAGATACGATCACACACCATCTTTGCGGTCAATTGAAAGCCTAAGATTAGAAGCTAGTCAGCAGCCGCCGTGGCATCATTTTGGTCCAGGAGATTTCAACAAAAAATCTGATTCCTTATCAAAAGTTACCCTCAAACTACTTAATATAATTGTGCATATTTTGGAAGACACCATTCCAATTATGTTCCATCAAAGGACCAGCCTCGTACCTTCTAGTCCAATAAGAAAAAAACAAGGTATTAATTGTATAATCATTGATTAAAGATTAGAATTGTATGGTGTTTAAATTTTTTTAGGAGAGGTAAAAAGGCCCAGTCATTCCACTTCGATTGATTCATCAACATCTGATGAAAAACATTCTTTTAAAAAGAAAATTCCATTCAATTCTACCACAGGACAATTTATGCCCATTGGTTACTTTGCCGATGATATTATTTTCATGAAACTCTATGCCAACCTATCAGCTGCATATTCTAGTCATAAGGTACATACATTTAATATTTTGACATAATGCCATATTAATTTACTTTTGTCTTTTTAGTTAAGTTTAGATGCAGGAAGCAGTGTATTTTTAAGATTTGTCACCACTGTTTTGGAAAGTCTCGCGATTCAGTTGGAATTTATGACAGACATTGAAACGGGAAAAATAGCGGAAGAAATTATTTTTTATTTAGGCTCGGTTTTGCCTATTAAACCCGATACTACTGTATCTTGTGTAACACAAATTTTAAAAAGCCTTTCTGCGACCAACGTTACAGCATATCGCAGCGACTTAAAGTGTATTTTTAAAAAGCCTGAAAAAGGCCCATTCCAGAGCCAAAACGACAACTCATTTTATCACGACATAGTAATGGCTGATAATTTGGAAAATTCTGAATTGCACAGCAAAATAGACAATCGCCGAGACTCAATTGAATCTCGTAAGAGTGCTGTTTCTCTCTGCCAAGCGTCCCTAGAAAACGAAAGAAAATGCTACGAGTCCATAAAAGACTTCATCCAATGCAAAACAGATAAAAAATGGAGTACCAACACCAGCCAATTGGCCAAATATTTAAGACTCATCGAACCCGTAGTCATACAAGCTTTAAAAGTCAGTTTAAAAATTGATCATAGTTTAATATGTAGTGATTGTATAAATTAATATTCAATTTTAGAGCTACACTGTACAAAACAATGTATTTTTACAATGCCGAGTCCTGGATTTGCTAAATCAACTGCTTATGTTAAGAGTAAACTATTGCTCGTTGGACAGTGACCAAGTTTTCATCGGTTTTGTGCTTAAACAACTAGAATATATAGAACATCTAGAAATATTGTTAGAGTTAAATGAAATATTTTAAATTTAACACACCTAATTATTTGTATTTATTTTTTAGAAATTGTGATGAGCTGGTGCATTGTATTTTCAAATTCTTAGTTCACTTATCATCAACCAAGCATCCCACAAAACAACTTATGGATGTGCCAAAGGTATATTAAAATACACTATATCTAAAATGGAAAAAATGATTTATTTCATTTTATGTTATAGTTAATGCAACTGTGTGATGGTTTGATGGCCAGCGGAGTACATTCCGAGTGCGTGGAGTCACTTCACCCTGTTGTTTATAAAGTATTCACCCTGCAAAGGCAACAAGTAATGCAAGCAACTCCTGTCGGACGATTACAAGCCCAAGAAGCTCAAGCAACAAAAGAAGTACTTTTTTCAATGATGCAGAAAATGCTACATAATATTAAAGTAATTTGATGTATATAAAATTCTAATCACCGCAAAATAAAATCAACCATTCTCAAATTGTATTACAGATTGTGAAGTTAATCTCGTGCATATTAGTGTGCTCCGAAGATCAACCACAAGCTCATTTTAGATGGTCTGAATTGGCTTGTGATTCAATCATGCTACTTCTAAAACAACGATCCATGGATATCAGCGACAAAGAAAGCTTTTCTAGTATCGAAAAACTTTTTGATTGCATCCATCGGGAGGTTTTGTATGACCAAAGCAAAATTGAAACAGTATTGAAAATTATGTTTGATAAACCTCCAGATCAGGTAAAATAACTTTTCAATTAGCGCTTCTTATATCTTATCTATTAAACGATTTTTTTAGATTCATTCATCACGGCGCGAGAAAGAGAAATGGTTTGCCACACTGGTGATATTTTTACGCAAGATAATCAGTCATATAGCCGAAAATGAAATTCTCTTATCTCTGGAGTATCTCAAAACATCCCATATATCTCCTTCGTCTATATTTTTCAATGTTCAAAATGAAATTGATCCTTTGAATGTACAGAATATTAATGAAAATTGCGCCAATCTCTCCGGAGATGTTATATTCGTAAGATTTTTATTCAAAACAATCACGTATGCAGTTACAGAACTTGCAAATTCAGACACTTTCAGTGTAAATAAAAATCCTTATTGGTGCTCATTAGTCACTACATTTATCTGCCAAACCAAACATTTGTTGCATTTTAAAGGTATGCTTAATTATTTAATTGTACTCTTCTTATATTATTTATCTATTTTTATAACATTTTTAGAGGGGTGTAAATTTCCTCTTTTGGCCAAAACTGCTCAAAGTGTTTTGCTAAATGAACAAAGTGGCTTGAATACTGGATTGTATTCACCTGAAGAAAATATACCTTTGGAAAAACTTACTTCAATCTGCAATCACTTTTCGTGGACAGCGCCACTACTCGGCATGCATTGGTATCATCTGCTCATAAGATTAAAATTCTTGGAGCAAAAGTATTGGAACACACTCTTCAATAATCTGCAAACTTCATCAAATTTTTCTCAAATCTCCCAAAATAAAAATATAAACTATGAAATCATTCAAACCGGATGCTTTTTAGCACTCTGTGAATATTTTGTAAGATCAAATTAGTCTCATACATTTATATTGTTGAAATTTATGTACTATTTTACGTTAATTTTAGATTGATAATGGTTTGGATGAAGTTTACTATTTGACATGGCTGTTGGTCAATAGAATCCACTTGTTTGTGAGACTTTATAATGAAGATGTAGTACAAAAATTATTGATCAAAATCAATGAAAATGAAAGTGCATCTGGATTACTACTTCAGGCTATTGCAGCAAGATGTCAACCATGTCTTAAAGTATGTTAAAATTGTTCTGTTATGTACTAAAATAATATTTTTATTTAATAATTTAGGGTGCATTTGGAATAAAAGCTCTTAAAATTGTCACCCAATGTCACGATAGTCAATCTGGATCATTGATTTTGTTCATCTGCCACAATATCGGGAGCTTAAGCCTGGCAAACTCTTTTGCTTATGCGGAACTCGCTATTAAGAGGTGTCAGTTTCTTTTAAAATTAGGACAAGAGGAAATTAATAATCAACTTTCTAAAGAGGATCTTCAATATGCATTGGAAACACTTCAAAAAGAGCAAATATTCATAAGGTTTTTGATAAAAAAAATATTCCTTATGTTCGGTATTTCATATTCGTATAACATTTTTTATAGGCATCCTGTATTGATAAAAAATATAAATATACTAGCCTCAACATTCTTTGATTTGTCTCCTTTGGATTTGAGTCACGATAGGCCTATTAACCCAAAATATATACACACTACAACTATAGATGAAGAATGGTTGATAAATCAATTGAAAAACAAGTAATAAATAATTTTTTATGTCAAAATTCATTAATAATTTAATAAAAAATTTGTTTTTAGATGTTATCAAAATGCAAACGAAGCCCATCCTTCCAGAAAATATGCAAGCATCGGCAAAATTCTCACCAATTTTAATTCAGATCAACTAGAATCAATATTCTCTCCGGAATTCGACACACAAATAATTTGTCACACCTTGCCACTTGCAACGGATGCTTTTATCAAACAACTTATTCAATATTTGCAATCCAAAGTTGGTGAATTAGTCATTACCCGAAATGAGAAAATCAAAAATAAACTCGATAAACTCGTCGAGGTTGTTTCAAAAGAAACTAACACCACCGATCTAAACTTGTTCAATTTAGCTAACAATTTAGTTAAATTCAAAAAACTTGAAACCCAATCCCAATTTTATGTCCCCGTGGATGAAGAATCAGAAATTCCAAAACCAACCGTCGATCCAAGTGCACTTCCGAGCATATTTGGTAAACTTAAAATCGAAATAGAAGACAGATCTGATGTTATTATCCCAGAAATCAATCCGCTACTCGAGAAATCAATGTCAGTATTCAAACAACTAATCGATGATTCGATATCTTTATTTCCAAGACAAAGTCGACCATTAAGTCAATTTGATCCATCAGCTGAACATCATACCCTCGATAAATACACCAAAAGATGTTTTCAGGTGTTTAGAGGTATTTTATTCCATCATGACTTGATGAATATTCAGCACCTGATTACCAGCTATGTGAAATGTATTGAAAATGTTGAAAATGCATTAAAAATAGCAGATTCTGCGACAAGTGAAAAAGTATGGGAAATATTCATTCCCAAAACATTAGCCAAAAGTCTCATGTCGTTCACGGTTATATCCCTGCAGTATATTTCATATTTGATCATATTGAATTGCGACGAAATGAAAAATCTCGATGATTTCTCATTTAGAAACAGCACTCCTGTATCTCGTTTTAACGTTGATCAAACTATCGACATTTGTATCATCAATATTTCGAAACTGTTCCAAAAACTTCCCATTTGGCAGGAATTAAATATGGATTCTAACGTTAGTAGAGTTCAATCTGCTATCAACTGTCTGTATGCTTTTGTCAGATATACAACCAAGGTAGTTTTATTCATAATATATTTCATTAATCGGCTTAAATCAAAATATAATTTATTTTAGAATACATGTCCTTTAGTTTTTGAAAATTTCATAAACCCCAATGAAACGAATAATCCAGAAAATAATGTCTCAGATGAATCTATATCCATATGCAACAGACTATTGACATTAATCAACTATTGGGAAAATAATGTGTTAAATAAATCGAGATGTAATCCCTGCAATGCAATGTCATTTCAAATACAAACAGCAGTTGAAAATCTACTCATATCTTTGTGCAGGTAAGTGAATTTTTTATTTTTTTTTGTTAAAGGAGGATTATTTTAATTTATCGTATATTTTAGATGCAGTTATATGAATTCATTTACCTTGATTCCTCCCCTCGCTTGTGGACAATTAGACCTTTTCGACGATACAAAATTAGCGACAAATTTAATGAATACGACATTGAAAAAGAAAATTGAAATTCCAATAGTTGCCTTGCAAGACATGGATGTTCTCGAACAATTTATATTCCGGTTAGTTTTCCGATGAGTTATTAAAATTATATAGGCTATTGTCAATATTACTTACAGGATAAATCTTATCGGCTGGACAGATAAAAAGAACTTTGAAGAAATTTGGATGAGTTTGTTGGGAGCTTTACAAGGCAACGGCACTCACTGGGCCCTCAGAGGAATGATGCAATTATTACTTACAGTTAATAATACTAAATGTTCCAGGGGAACTACAATTGTCCATTCTAGGTTAGCTATATTTATATACTGTTATTCTATAAATCATATTTTTTATATTCATCCTGTTTCTTTTCAGATACAAGAAATTAATCGATACATCGCTTGATTGCGGATCATATTCAATTATTTTTGATGATGTAAATCTAGAGTCTTTGTTTTATAAAAATTCATATGACTACTCTCAATTAAGCATTGACTATCTTAGACATGCAATTGGTAAATATATTTTTTTTATACTGTTATTGTTGAATGAGAATGAGAAATCTGACTTCTAAGCCAATCGATACATTAGTAGGCCATTCAACTTGATGTATACATATCAAGATGACGGACCAAGTAGACGAGTCTGATTGAGAGAATGCTAATTGTTTACATATGGCTATACATTATGTCATCTAAATTATCTATTAAATGTATAGGTAAGGAGATTAACAATGTGTTGCTTAACATATTGTTAATGTCCTTAATCGTGGTTCGACTCATCTGATTGGTCCGCCTTCTTAATATTTATGCATCCAGTTGTATGGCCTGCTAATGCATCGGTGGTATTGAGGCAATCAATTAAATTGTTAAAATTGTTCAAAAACTTATGCCTAATAAATATTTAATTCTAGGAGTTGAGGATGACGAGGATGAATTTGATGTGAAAGTACACTTATCTAGCTCAACTGCAAAGAAAACTCTGAAAAATTCTGGTATTGATTTAGATAGTTGTCTTCAACTCTTGATGGATATATCTGTTCAAATGCAGGTAAAGTTTGTTATTTGATTTATTGAAAAATGCACAACTAATCAATTCTATCAAAATATAGTCTACATGGGGTATCGGTGCTCGAAACACATTACTGTGCTGTTTGATAAACGTAAGCGACACATTCTCAACCACAAGTCAATGGCAATGGCTCCGGGATCAACTAAACTCTGTGGCTATGACGTCCGATAATCTCGACTTGTTGACTTATCAATACCTTACAGTGGGCATTGCCAAAGTCAACTGTGTATTGGATGATGTAAGCATTTATCATTCCCATTATATTGACCATCTCTAAATTGATCTTATTCTTATTCAGGATATGCAAGATTTGAATTCACTCACCGCAGCCTTTTCTTCATCGTACGCTCCCCTTCGTATTGCGGCTTTTCACTCAGCTCTCATGTATTTATCCGGATCGAAGGAAGAAAAAATATTACAAAAAGATTCACCTCTAATTGCAGCCAAGTTGAACCTGGAAATATCACTATTGAATGCTATAAAATCACAAATAAATCCAATGTCAAAGTAAAAAAAACTCATTATAGTCTTATATATCAATTAATTAATATAAAAATTTATTTCACAGGGTGTCACTTTACGAACAGGCTCTTTGTTGGTCCTCGTTATTTTTATTATTTGAACGTGGTCATTCAAATTTGTTGTGGACAGGTGTTAATTTCATTTTGACCAGCAACAATCATTTCTGTCTATCTGTTGTACTGAAGGTGATTATTTTCATATTAAATTACCAAACGAAATGATTGATAAATTTAATTATATTATTGAAGGGATTATGTCATGCAATGCTAGCGGAGGGAAAATCTCCTACTGCAGATACCCAAAGCTCTGTCTTGAAAAGAATCAACAAAAATCCTGAAATTTGTCAAAAACTCTTACCTATCCTGCTCGTATTAGTATACTGTGGTAAGTTCTTGGTATATATTTTTCTTGATGTTTTATTGTTGATAATTTATTTTTTAGGCGATTCATCGTCTAAAGAAATTTTAGAGCCTGAACAGCTTTTAGGGCATTTGCAAACAGCTGCTACTCTTCAAAATTCAGTTATTTGTAGTAATATCTCTTCATGTCGGCAAGTGACTTCAGCCCTCTCCCACTGTCTTAATGACTTCTTACCTGCAGCGGCCGTTCTCAACAAAGTCACTCAAGAATTTCTAGATTGTGTCAGATGGGCCGAGACGTGTTCATCTAAGCACAGCGCGACTTACACTAAAAGCGATAAAGGCTTAAATTTGACTCCTTACTACGCTGAAATAATGGCGGAAGTGGTATTCAGCGTAAGTATTCGATTATGTAATTTTTTTAATTATGTCTTATTATTTTTTATTATTGCGTTAGGTATTTCAAACAGCAATCGAGCAATCACAGTTGGCGATTCTCAGTGGATGGCTCTTTGATGTTCTAGTCAACCTTTTCCACGAGAAGATCTCGCCTTCAAGCACTCCTCTATGTCTGCTGTGCCTCATCCTATCGTCAAGCACCAATTCGAGCCTCCGATCGATCAGCCCGTTACTATTCAACAGTTTGAAAAATGCCTTTGAAAATAGTTCAATAAATAGATTAGAAACGGCCGACGTAGACTCCAGACTCCAAGTTGAAAGCTTAAAATCGGAACATAGAAATATGACATTCAGTCCGGAACAACAATACGAAGACGCTTCTAGCATTAGTTATTCGGATAGGAAAATACTTTGTTTAGCCGCTATTCATTCCGATTTCAATCATACGCAAAAAGAGAAGCTGAAAACGCTTTGCGTTGGAAATTCAATGTTGAAGGATTTAATACGTTGTTTAGATTTTAAAGAAGCAACGTGAATTGCTCTGCCTTATTATTTATGTAATTTATGCTATATTTGTCTGTCTTGTAAACTTGCTTAATGGATTTGACCAAATCACGTTATTGAAATATTATATTCTTTCACTGACAATATAAATTTTAGTATAGTAGTAATAAATTAGTGTTGAATAAACATACACGTTATTAAAAATATTGACTTTTATTCATTTAACTTAACTTTCCTATGAAGCGTAAGTTATCATTTCCATTTTACAGGTGAAACCATGAAATTCCATGAGATTTTTAATATTCAAATTGTTAAAATATTTTAAAGGAAGGATTAGCATATTACGAAAAATTAATTAACACTAATTACATATAGAGTGGACTTAAATTAACCGAGAATATTTTAGGGGGTAGTAAGGTAACGAAAAACAAAGTATTTATTTAAAAAAAAAACATATTTTTATTATTAATTCAAAATAAAAAAATATACATTTAATACGTTTCGTGGTTTTTCTTCAGCTGTTTCTGTAAAATACGCATTGGTTAATTGAATGTCATGAATTAAAATGTTAATAGTAAAAAATATTTAGTATTTTTTTCACTTATTTTTGCAATACCCTAAAATATTCTCCACCCTGCAAACATATAGCTCAATTTTTAATAATCTCAAGGCGTCTTAGCTCAGTGTGGATCCGGTTATATGTACACATTTCGTCGGGCCATGGCTCCAGAAATTTAATAGACAAAAATAATTGTATTTCAATTTAATTATTTTTTTATAAGAATAACACCAGAGGTAACACTTTTATCTAGCAACCACTTCCACTATTAAAAAACATTACATTTTTCACCGCATCACGTACATTTTCCAACAATTCCATTATATTATTTTGACAATTTAGCCCGCTCTTGGAAACTGGTTCACCGCAACATCTGCAAAATATTATTAATATCACACACGTAATAAATAAATAAATATTATTGGAATGTTTGTTGTCGCAAATGGTGAAAGTTCCGTCGCTCTCATATCCGTCTACTATTTATTATGGATAACATAAAAAAGGCTTCTGTCCGTCATCTCAATCAGATTTAGGTCGATATTAATTACAAATAACACCAGCAAAAAACTGCACGTGGAAGAATATAATCAGCAATTATTTTAGAGCCCTTGAGCGACACCACTACTACCAAGTCTATTCGTACACACACCATCTAGCACGACTCACTCTTAGTAGACTAGTATTAGGGGTGCATCGGTAGCTCAATGATAAAGTGGTCGATTGATAGTAATTTGGTTGAATAATAGTGAACTCTGATACAGTAGGCGACCCAAAGCCTCAGGCAACTCACTTGCTCTCTCCTTTTCCTCTTCAGATTGTACAATTTTATATTATTTTAAGTAAACAATTAGGGAATTGTAAAACATTAAATTAAAGCCAAATTAAAATATTCAATAAAGAAAAACGTATATTTATTATCCTAAAAAAATATCAAGTTGTCTTCAAATAACGTTTGCTGGGAAGCATTTTGATATACCACCTTAGTTTTGAATACGGTTAGCGTGCGTTATAGAAGAATCATATCGATGAGTAAAAGGACAAAATGTATAATTTTGATTAATCAGCATTTATACTATAAAAACAATTTAATAATAAATTTCTATTTTTCAATATCATTTTTACTACATTATTATTATTAATCATACTAAATCATTTATGCCTTTTTATTATTAAATTTGATGTATTAATATCAGACCTAGGAAGCAGAAGTACAAAATCCAGTTATTTTTATGTAATTGTCTTAAATAATTAATTTGGTTGTATGTGTATTACCGGATTAACAATTAAAACCGGTTTCTGCCCCAAGGTTTGGGTATTTTAATCCATTTTTATTTATTATCTAAACCATCCTAACGCAACTGTCGTAAATACATAAATAAAGTAAAAAATACCTAATCGCATAAATTATGTATATTGTATAAACATGATGGTTTTCTTTTTCAAGCCTTAACTAGTTCACTTTTTTCCTGGTAATATTTATGGACCAATTAATGATATAGTGATATTTTCACTCGAGTCTTTCATTTCGAAGGAAATTGAGTATTTTCCATAATATTTTGGGTATTTCAATGATGGCATTTATGGACATACGCAATTGTAAATTTATTGACTGTATTTTTTGTTGTTGGTACTTTTGAGAAAAACTTTTGAAAAACTTTTTTTACTTTTTGAAATGTGTATATAACTGACATTACCAATATATTAGCAGGCTATACAACTGGATGTATAAATATCAACATGACGGACCAAGTAGACGAATCTGAGTGTGATAACACGAATTGTTTAAGCGCGCTAAATATCAATTCTAGATAGAAGTGTACATCGCTCATCATAACTGCTGTCGTCACATTCAGACTCATCTACTTAATCCGTCATCTTAATATTTGTATGTCCTGCTGATTAAGATGACGGACCAATCAGATGAGTATGAGTGAGACGACAGCAGTTATGATGAGCGATGTACACATCTATCGAGAAATGACATTTAGCGCGCTTAAACAATTAGTTTTGTCACACTCAGATTCATTTTCTTGGTACGTCATCTTGATATATTGGCAGGTCATACAATTGAATATTTGAATATCAAGATGGCGGACCAAGTAGACGAGTCTGAGTGTGACAACAATATTTTTTTAACTAATTTTCGATTAAGGTGCACATCGCTCATCACAGGTGCTGTTATCTCAGTCAGACTCGTCTGCTTGGTCCGCCATCTTGATATGTATACATGCAGTTGTATGGCCTGCTAATACATATATTAGGTGGTACTGATTATTTTGAGCCGCCTTGTGGCCGAGTGGTTAGTGTAACGGATTCGTGAGTGAAGACTCCCGGGTTCGATTCACGGCACCGGAGTCACTTGGTAGATCTAGCTTAGCAAACTAGATCTTAAGTACTCATTGCTGTGTGGTGGCCTGGGAAACCATCTCTACTATATTCTCCCGTAAAGGCCTGGCCATCCACTTATAAAGGGTCTCCCGTCAATAGGGAAGGCGTCACGATATTTACTGATTATTTCTTTCTAGTAATGTTTAGTGATAGTAGTGAACCATGACCGTGAGTATTGATAATGAATGCTCTCCAATATATTACAGTATAATATAATGTGGAATGCATGTTATGGTAAGTGAAGGCAGAGTATATCTTATAGCAGAACCAGTCAGCCGACCCAATGGCCTACTTCATCTTGGAACCTCGTCGCAATTTCTCTTTTTTTCACAGCACATCCTCGCACACCATCACTGCCCGCCCCTGGACACTGTCATACAACTACCACAAGGGGGAAGTCCACCTTAATATCCATGGCTGATTAACATCGTTCATTCCATGATCTTAACTATTACTACTTACACAGCTCACCGACTAACCTTACAGGAAATCAGAGTAAACCTGGATCGAGACGATCTATCGGGATTTTATTAATTTTGTTCCTGATCTTCCATTCGTAATAATCTATCAACTTGAGAAGAATTTGAACCCATTGCCATAGTATTTTTAACCAAGCCCCGTATCCCTTGAGCTATTATTTAAGCTGGTTATGTGCTTATTATGTGAAGACTTATAATAATTATAATAATATCTAAAATGGCATATTTAACAAACCATGATACATTTTATGATAATAACCCATCGATTTATTAAAGGCACAAATAATTTAACTAACAAACCAGGTAATCATTGTAGGTGTACGTGGATCAATATTGATTGTACATATTCGTTTTATTTTTTATATTCGGTAAAAAATATTTCCAATAAATATTTTTTTCATACCGGAAATTGAATTTAATCTCTTCCGGGATCGGCCCGGTCCATTGCGACACTCAAATTTACCATTTTACCTAATATATTTCCATCCTATACACCTCTTTTGCCTTTTGAACAAATTATTCTGGTTGGAAAGGAATTTCGCATTTTTTACTATTGGTTATTTTGAATATGGCAACACCAATACCAAGAAATTAATACAAAAGTAAATATAACCAAAATGGTGAATCTCTACCGAAAATTAAAGATTGTTAGGTTACACATTGTGCATTGGCCACCGTGCAGATGCTCTTTAACTATTATTTAAATATATCTGTTAATTATTAAACTAACCACCAAAATTTATTAATCCATACATTGGCAAAATACTATTAAAAATATTCAGTGGTGTACGTGTTCTTCTATTATAATAAATTAAAGGAGAGTAGGATTAGACACGTGGTCATCCTAAAAAGTCTAGTTTCTTTATAATAATTATGATGGTTGAATAGCATGTTGGGATGAGTATACATAATTATTTCCCATGAAACACCTAATATTTTCATCTTCACCCAATAAACAACGTTCACTTTCTCGACAAACACATGCGAAATCATATCTCTCACACTATCTATTGTTTAACCTGTAAATACTTATTATTCAGCGATATTGTGTTATTAAATGTGGGTCAAATTATTCGTACTTAAAAATGTTATGGAGATAAAAATAATCCGAACATTTTGAATGCCAATAATATTTTATACATAATTATACAAAATGTGTTGCATTTGGTGTGGAAAATTCGCTGTGTGTTTCGTATTTTAATTAAGCGCAGCACACAAATAAGTGCTTATTGGATTTCCGCCAATGAGAGAAAGGTTAGCAAAACGAGCGCCAATCAGCGACAAGTGCTCGTTCTCTAATTGGCGGAAGATATACAAATGAGCATAAAAGAGAACTTATGTCTGTGCCGCACCTAATAATATTTTATTTGTATTATTATTTGTGACGTGACCAATCAGGACCGTTCGCGGTATAGCTTTAATCGAATCAGTGTCAAGGCCTACGAGCATAAAATATCACAAACAAGCATTCATATCTGTTAATGCCAGACAACTGTATGTTTAAATATCAATATGGTGGGCCTAGCAGATGAGGATAAATGAGCATGATTTCTGTGCCGTGTCTAAGAAGGTAACTATAAATATTTTATTTGTTTAACTGAATTATATATTTTAATCTGAAAATACATTTTTTTATATCGTTGAATTTGTGTTTTGACCTATGATACAGTAAAATAAGGTGTTTCGCTGCCTTTTTAGACAATTTTCATTCTAATATAATTTATTAAAATATGGTTAACTGGGGGTTAAGAATGGATGCACTTTAACAATGGGATGCTGGTTTTTGCAAAATATTCTCGAAAGAGTATTTTAGAAACACAATCACTTTCATTTCATAAAAATATTTGACTTTTTGCATTAATTATCAATCTCACTGTGAGACTCTCTAATTAATACTATTGACTATTATATTTCAATTCCAACACATTTTTTGTGAGAATTATGCATATTACTTATAAAAATACTACATATTAATTAATTTCTTTGTGTCATTTTTTAAAATTAAATATGTAATTGAAGCCTCAATCACAATTTTGCTTGATAATCAGATTAAAACCCTAATTGTGTAATATAAATAATAAAAAAAAACAATTATCTTTTAGGACTGTAGATAATGAATAATATTATGAAAAATTGCTTTATTTTAGTATGATTTAATATTATTATCAACTATCGTAAAGAAATGGATCAACTATAAGTTTGTGTATAAATTTAAAATTATATACATATTTATCATAAAATTGATTAATATTTGAATACAAATTGAACTTTAAATTCCATATTTATATACCATAAACATCTTAGGTCAAATTCGCTTTAAAATACATAATGATTTTATAGAATATTTGTTGTCCCACATCAAATTACCGTCAATTACATACGTTTTCTATTGCGATCGCGGCAACTTCATTTGGGACCGCTTATTCATAAGATATTTATATGCATATTTATTTGTAATAATGCTTTAAATGCAAAAAAAAAATTACAGTTCTTATGGTGAATTATATTAATAAAATTCCCGTCCATTTTGACGATCCCGGTTTACTATTATGATTTCTCAGATTGTAAGGCTGATCATTAAATTAAATTTAAATAGATTCATTAAACCAGAAGGTATGTATTTTCACTATTGAATTCTCTTCATTGTTTTGATATAATAAAACATTTATATCGTTTTAATAATTAAAAAGTAGTAATTATCTCATCATAGTGTGAATATGAGTTACTTTCACCCGAGCTGCCAAAACACTGCGTTTGACCTTAATAACTACACTTTTTATATTTAAAATATATATTAGTATCGTGACTGCACATTTAATATAAAACATTAGTGTGAAAGCATGAATAATCTGATGAGACAATATTATTTATTCCCATACATCTTGTATAGATTATATTTGTTTTGGAGAAATTCCATCGACGCGTCGAGTATTTATGCTTAAATAGAAAACTGTAGACTTAATATTTTTGTCAATAATAAATATTGGTTAATAATTATCTCCCGTGATGCATAATAATTAATGGGTTCTACTGAATGAATATCTGCACTTTTAATTAACATAAAATTATTACAACTTTAAGTTAGGTTTTTTCCAACATTTGCAAATAGCCAAATTGTTCATGTTACACGCAAAAATTCCAACTTTGCAAAAAAAATAAAAATATTTTAAACTATACAGAGTGAACTTAAAGAATTTTATCGCGAATGTAATATAAAAAAAATTTTTTTGTATAGTTTAAGATACAAACATTTAAATTTCGGATTAATGTACAGATTGACGGCGGCTTTTTATTTTACTATGGGTAAGACTGTCTTGCTAGACTCTAAAATCAGTTAATTAATTAATAATTGATGATGAAAAAAAAGTGTTTTTGAGACATCATAGTTTAACCCAACTAACTAAGTTAGCACAAGTTAACCTGATAATATATTATATTAATAGGAATTTTAAGTTCTCGGTTTCAGTTGTTTTAATTATGATAGAATATTATTGGTTTGTGGAAATCATCTTATTACATTTTTCTTACCCATTAACGATATTAAATAAATAAATAATGTTGGTTATATTACAATTTAATAAATTTGATTATTTAAAAAATAATTTTTGCAGAAATAAAAATTGCATTAAAAGTGCGGTTAATTTTAAAAATTGACATGCTTTAAAATTCATAATAATTATTACGTGATTGATTTCTTTTTTACGGAAACTGCATTATATCATTTTTAACACATGCACAATTCAACGGTCTATTAACACAAAAACGCATATACAAATCGACATTTGTTTTTTTTTTACTGTAATATATGTATTTTAGTGCAAATTTACAAACCAAATATGCCTCGAGAAAACGTAAGTTCATTTTACCAATGGACCTCAAAAACTGATATTATTTTTAAAAATAAAATATAAATTTCTAATAATCCACTCAAATCAAATTTGTTTTTATCCAAACAAACTATGTTTTACATAGTTTTTAAGCATTATATGTTGTAATTGTTTTGTTAATATTGCTTTTATCATTGTTATTATTTATTAATCTTCATATTTATAAATGGGTTTTTATTTTATTATTTGATATTATTATTCATGTTAAATATAAGTAAAACATTGTCATGTTAGTTATAGGTAAAAATATTAATATACTCTGTACACCTAAGACTATTTCCAAAGATGTATTGTTCTATCAATCATTGTAAAAACCTATATATAATAAATATACAGGATGCAAATATACAGGGTGGACTTGATTTAACCGAGAATAAAATATTTTTATCTTTAATTTAAAAAAAATACTACTAGAGTACTTCACACATTGCAAGATGGCGGCCCAAAGTCGCATGATTAATATTGTTATACTATCAATATGGCATATTAGGTGGTATTGATATGTGAGTATGAGAGGACACTCGTTATAAAGAGGAGGCTGTAATGGTACAGGTAAAAGCTCGTATGAAGAGAGTGGACGATGATGATGATCAGTAGTCATCGAACCAGCGTACCGTGAGGTTGTGGCTATCACTTAACCACCGCTGCTCTCTTATAACCGGTTATACTCACAATGAACATTATTCGTGATATGTGCTCTCCACTGTGTTTATTATTATACTGAACTACAGGATTGCTAATATTCAATAAGGTAATAACTATCTTAATATGTACAAGGGTACTCGTGTAGAGAATATATCATATTTTATACCTGCATGCGTAGAGTCTAAGATGGGATCATGAGTATTAGTGAGTAATGTGGATAATATTTACTCTTCAAACATAAGAATCAAAGATGAAGTACTCAACTATATATTAGTATTTCACAGGACGATGATATTTCATTCTTATATTTGTAGAGTAAATTTAATTAGATAGATAATAAATAGATATATATATATATATATATATATATATATATATATATATATATATATATATATATATATATATATATATATATATATGCATTTATATTATATATATGCATATTGTAATAGTTTTTTTTAAATTATTTTATATATGAATACAGTTTAGTATTCATCAAATCATATTTAAAAAAAAAATACATGATTATTCTAACACATAATACACTTTTTCAAAATCGTAATAGACAATAATTAAAATTTTCACATATATCTCCTTGATTTCCTTACATTTAAATAATAAAAAAATACCTCATTGCCTAAATTATACTTTTTTGTAAATTATTTAATATGAGATGTTATTTAAATAAGACTATGACATTATTCTTTAATTATCTGTAGGCTTTCCAATACTTTCTAGAAGCTGTTGAAAAATATTATTAGTTTCTACATTATATTCTACTAATTAATTCACACCTGTTAGTGGCAACAGGACATCATTCCGCTAATGATAATAAGCTGCTGTCCATATTCCATTTATTTGTAATAATAAAAGCTGTTACTTACAGGACACCCGATTTGTATAATTATTTGATAATCATTATGTCAGGTTTAAAAAAATATTAAGTAATATAATATTATTGAATATTGTCGTCTAAGATTTTAGATAATATGTTTATAAATAGGGTTCATATATACAACTTGGGCTACAATTAGTTAAGATTATTAAGAATTAAACTGCATATTTTGTTGATAAGTTGATAACTAACCCGTAAATTGAAGTGACATATCATTTAAATAGCTTATCAACTACAATTTTCTCTAAAAATGTCATTATAATGGCAAGCTTTAATTTCACTCCACAAATATTATAATATTTCATAAGGTTTTTTTGGTCGATTTCAAGTCGGACACGATCTTTCATTATTGTACAAGTTTTTCCACGAAGTCAATGTGTAGTAACTTTCTATAATATATTCAAATAAAACTAAACTTCATGCACGATCTTGTACTTGTTGATTATATTTTTATAATCAACCGACCATTACTTTACAATGCAACATTGTTCTTTCACACTTCAATTATCACCGCTAAATACGGGTTTAACTTCTTTAATGAGAGTATTTTTTTATATTAATGATGCTTTATGAAAGCCAGGAATCCAATAAAGAATATCCCATATATACAACATGAACATAATTGAACTTCAAATATTTTAAAGGCTTTCCAGTAACGCATTTAATAATAAAATAATTTATTACAGATCAAGGAACTAAGAAAATTAATTTAACGGTGTTGCCATACGATACTAACATAAAAAATTATTTATTTCTTTTACGCCCCGAGGAGCTTTTTTGAGGGGGGATTTTCGAGTGAGTTTTTTTAATACAAAACAATTGTTTGTCGTTGATCTTAACTATTACTAGTTACACAAGTCACCGACCTAATAATTAGTATTTACCTTACAATACAGGAAATCAGAGTAAACCTGGATCAAGATCATCGATCCGATCCGACCCGAACTATATAATCGTAATAACCGATCAAATCAATTTTTTTTACTTGAGCGGGATTTGAACCCATGACCACAGTATTTGTAGCCACGCTTCTTGTCTAATGAGCAATCACCCTGGACATAATAACCAAAGATTCTTGTAACCAATAACCAAAGAAACTGTCCCAATAAATATTTTTTGTGGTCGTGTTGGCATTAAATTAAAGCCTTTAAAATATTTGAAGTGCAATTAAAGACATGTTGTATATAATAGCCTAACGTGTGTGTATAGTGATCCTTCAACAACTGGTGTTGCCACATGGGAAAATATTTATTAATTTGATTATCAATAATACATATCTTAAATCGGATATCCACCAAAAATATTGTTAATTGAAAATACCCTATACTAGAATAACATTGTAACCTAAGTTGTATCTTTAAATAATTAAAGTCATAGTCAAAAACTAATATTGCACTTCTTCCCTACATATAAACTGTCAATTTGTATTATAGTTTTTGTGTTAGTAGCCTATCGAATTTATTAAATGAAAATGGACTAGTAATTTATGTAGGTATAGTAATCGCCTTTATACTGTTTTGAAAATAAGTTTTATGTAAGAAGCATTTTACGGTAACATCCAAATATCACCATATGTGAAATTCAACTACATAATCTATTAAATAAGCCACTCTTGTTACAAAGTGCCGTTACTGGGCTTTGAAGGCTAGTCACTACTATAACTAATATATAAGTACCGGTTACCTTTAAGCTATTGTGTGAGCTTTGCTTATAAAACCCATCACAATACTAATTACTAAATTATTCGGACACAATCGATTATGTATTCAATATAAGCGATAACCAATACCTTTTCTCAGCAGTACATTATGTATAATTTAGTCTATTCATTTATAATAATAAAATTTCAAGAATAACATGAAGATTATTTTAGCTCTTATATAATTTATTTGAATGAGTCTCACTACTTTCATCTATAAATACGTAGTTATCTTCATAGACTAGACACTCTCTGAAAAAAAAATTATTTACCCAAATTTTGGGTGATACAGGATTTTTTTATAGTATGTTAAATTGTTTATATTTATTTTTCCTTTTACATCATTTTATTAATACTTTAATAGTTTGGTTAGGTTTTTAGTTAAACATTGGCGATTTTATAGATAATATAATAATTATTCTCAATATATGTTAAAAATGAATTAAACTACAAAATGAATATATACATTGTGAAAATATGATATAGTTTAATGTAAAAAATATATAAATAAAATAATAAAGCAATCACCGCAACGCGTCTTATTGGGTTAGTTTTTATCGATTTTATTCACATTACCTTTCGTTTTATGGAATTATATTAAATTTGAATTGAAAAAGTCACATAAAATAACAGTATTTGTATCAAATTATACATTTTCGGACAATATTACAGTACGGTGGTTTTGATTATATAAAAAAAATCAACGCCTTTATGCTTGTGGTTTTTATTTATAGTTTGATAATTTGAAATATAATTCAATAAATGCGAAATGAAGGGAAAACCTCACAAATTAGTCACTTTGGGTAGTTCATCTTAAAACCATTGTATTTTTAAGTAATAAAATAATATTATTTAGTATTAAAAAATAACTTAACATGCGAATTTCAGTTAAAGCTTGCAATTTCTAAATAATCCTTTTAATACAATTAATAATGATAGCGCCTCTTTAGAATAACCACATTTTACCCTAACAATTTATTTCCTGTATTGTTTTTAATTTAAATTTCAGTGCATTAATAGTTTTCAAAATGAATTATGTATTTAATTTAGTAAAAGTACTTTATATCGTCCATTGCACTTGTTTGCAAATTAGATTGATTGATATAAAAATATAATGATTTGTATTACAAATCTGTTTTTTTTTTCATATTGTATGTAGATATTTTGTTGTACAAATATACTCATTTAAAAAAAATAGAATTCAATTTATTTATTATTTTATCGTATAAAAGAGGTGGTGGTTTAATAAACTTATTCAATAGTTATATTGTATCCAGTGATGTGCCAAGGTCAGACAAATATTAATATCAATTCGTTCCTTTTCCGCAATATAAAGTGTAACGACATATTTTTAATATGATTGAATCTCTTTATTACAACTGATGGATTTTCTTTAAATATAATAATTGTCCGACGTTGGCACTTCACTGTGTTTATGCCACATAATGTAAGAGACAACGCATACCTTACCTTTATTTGCAAAAAAGTGAAAAATCTTACGGATAACGAGTATGAAATGAGCCTTATTTACAGAATATTCTGGAATATGGCGCTCGTGTTTGATTCCAGTCTCTCATTGGAGGGATTCTTAAGGCTCTGTTTGTAGTTGTGCGGCAAGAGGCTAAGAGAAAGGTTGTATTATTTGTATGAAGGCAGGTGTTGTGACCGGTTCGACAACATTTTTGGCACATGCACTGTGTTCCCGTTATTTACAGACCTTCATTTACCCTCGAATTTAAATTTTTCATATTAAATGGTAATCATCGATCGAGTGGAGCATAAAATATTATACAATGTCTCACTGTCAGAATGAAACAATGCAATTTGTGAAATTGTACAAATAATCTCAAACAATGATTTGTATCTATTTATAATTCTCATAGTTGCAGCAAAACGGCCATTAGAAGATTCGGCAATAGATCGGTCGCATTTACAAATGTTCTCACAATTAATATATTTTATTATATGTATACTCGTTATAAGAGGGAATTCGTATTCAATGTACGAAAACGTGGGTAAAATCGGAAATAATTCCCACATGTTGTATATAAATATTTCTCACCTGACCATCTCGCCTTTTTCAACCTTTCATTATTATAACTAACTATTGTGCGGTTCGTTCAACTTTACTGTGAATCTTTTATCATTTATAAGAAGGAGTGCTTTGTTGAAAGACAATCATCTGTAATTGGTCGGTTAAAATAATTCGCAATAGGCAAATGTTCCCGGTGACGTAATGTAGCGTGATCGATTTCAGCCAATCAGAGCTGGTCAGCTGTCAAACTTACATCCTCAATGAATTTATATATAGAAGTGTCATGCGTATTATTTTCATACATTGGAACATTGCTGGAACTCCTACGTATGCACATTAGACACATACTTCACACATAAGTGCGCTGTGGCCACTTGCAACTACAAGATTTTATTACAAAAACATTCACATGAACATGAAAATTGTTTACACAGTGACGTATTATTTATCGTTGAATATATCAAGCATTTTTTAATGGATGAATACTTAACCTTACCAAATAAATACAATTTTGATCTAGACTCTAATATCAATAATAACTTTATGTCTTGATAACTTTAAGATTGTGAGCCTGAGTCATTAAACTTATATCTGTACAGGTGTCATGTGTGTTGTTTTCATATAGTGGAACGTGCTCGTCATTACTACATGCGCATACTATACATATACTTCACACAAAGGCGGGCTGTGACCACCTGCACCACTGATCATTAATTTTTTTACATAGTGACATATTATTTTTCGTTGAATATATCAAACAACTTTTAATGACGCACTTTACCATATTAATTGAATTTTATTATAAAGATCGACAAGTGACTGACAAACAGTACGATCGGTAAAATCAGCACCCCGAGCGGCTTAAATTGCATTTAATATATTAAATTGTTCCCATAGTTTATTGTTTATATTTCTCTCACCATGTTGTTAATAGCAGGTTCAATATTCGGGCCATTATAAAATAAAATAACACTGTAGTGTTGATAAATCATGAAAATGTATAAAAATGGGTCTCTCTTCAAATATGAAATCCATGTCCGATTCTCACGCGCAGTTGGCGTCATTTCACATTTTCTACGGTTTAATTGCCGAGATTTATCGACACCACATGAAGTAACACAGACAATAGTGTGTGTAGAGATTCTCGCAGTTAATCTAAATACTAAATGAAATGTGTGTCAGTTTATACATATTGTATGTTTGTTTTAGGTTCAACAAGATGAATGAGAGCAGAGAGCGTATCAGGCGGGAGAGGGAGCGGGAGAGGAATACTTATACATCTCCTAGATTGGCCTTGAGGAGAGTATTGCTCCTGGCTGAAGGAAGACAGTTCAGGGAAGCTGCAGCACTGTTATCCAGACTAGGACCTGGAGTACTGCAAGGAGTGGCTTCTGATCTTCCCATAGACCTGCTGGCTGAAGCTCTGCCGCACTCGGCTCATCTTTTAGAGACACTTTTCAACAGGTTAGTCAAATATTATTATACTATCTAAAATATATTAGACTGCATGTATTAATATCAAGAAGACGGACCAATTAGATGAGTCTGAATGAGACAATACGAATTGTTTAAAAGCGAGTAAATTCAGTTCGGTGTAAAGTACGTATCAAATCACTTTGAATTGTTACATATAAAAGGCCATAGTGTATGTATACTGTGTTTTACCGTGTGTCTGTATTGTGAGCTCTCTTATTGGGCGTTAAAGTACGAACCAAATCACAATGAATTCCTACATATAAAAGGCCATAGTGTATGTATACGTTTTACTGTGTGTCTGTATTGTGAGCTCTCTTATTGGGCGTTAAAGTGCGAACCAAATCACTTTGAATTACTACATATAAAAGGCCATAGCGTATGTATACGTTTTACTGTGTGTCTGTATTGTGAGCTCTCTTATTGGGCGTTAAAATATGAACCAAATTAATTTGAATTACTACATATAAAAGGCCATAGTGTATGTATACGTTTTACTGTGTGTCTGTATTGTGTGCTCTCTTATTGGGCGTTAAAGTGCGAACCAAATCACTTTGAATTACTACATATAAAAGGCCAAAGTGTATGTATATGTTTTACTGTGTGGTTGTATATTGGGAAGTTATAAGAGAGCTCACAGTACAGCCATAAAAGGTGATTTGGTTCGTACTTTAAATCGCTCTTTATTACTGTTAAACAATGTTAATCACGTTGATTGCAGTGTTAACTCAATCAAACTCACCTGCTTGGTCCGCCATCTTCATATTTATACATCCAGTTTTGTTGTCTGCTAATATATCAGTGGTATTGATCAATACATACATTGTAATAATAAGGTTGCCATTTTTTAAAAAAATAATTAAATAATTTTTTTCGTTTAAAAAAATTAAGGTAAAATAATGAGTGCCTTTGTTTGTTTGTCTCTATCAAGAGCGAATAGACTATAGTGCATTATTTATTTAAGTCTAATAATTATTATAACTGCATTGGAATTAAAAAAATAAGTCGATTATTTATTTTCTATAAAAAGGTGGAATTAAATCAATATGTGCTTTTTTAACATATAAAAAAATATTACATACAAATATTTTTTGTGTAAACATGAGAGGGCTTTTAATGGTTTATAACTATTCTCAATATTCTCTTAGGTGACGATTAATCTACATAAAATATTTTTTATTTAATAATTCCTTGATATATATTAAAAATCTTTCAGGACAGCTTACCGTTGAGCATTGGATATTATTTAATTATATTTCTGCAAACAAATCGAATTCCATAGCACGAATTTCCATTATGTTAATGACCTCTGAATGCTGTTTTAGTATTGCATGTAAATCAAATGCCAAACTGTTCTATGATGAATATGAAATATCATTGGCCTTGTTGTATAATATAAAGAATGTTCACACAAGATCACGAATACTTTTAGTCACTGTACCGTATTTTTGTGGCTCACGTACATTACATTACCAGATGACACAGAAACAGTTACCTTTTATTACCTCAATCACCTTACATCACAATTTCAATAATCATTTGCTTTATCAATCATATTTGACGGAAAACGGTAATACTGACCACTTGCATTTCAAGTGCAAACACTCCAAAATATGCTTACTGTTCTTATATTATACAAGAGGCCATTGCACAGTGGGCGATCCTCATCTCATAATTCTATATCTCCTAAACTATTCAGTGAAACAACATAATATTTGGTAGAAATATTGATTAATAAATATGCTTTCATTTGGTATTATTGTTTGTTAAAAAATATATTTTTAATATAAATTTTAGTATATTGTAAATACATGACAAATTTTCATTATATATTATACTTCTTCTCGATAATAATATAAAAAAGTAGTATTACTTGTTTAAAACATTCCGAAAATAAAAAGTTGGTGCATTGCTGTGAATTAGTTATTACAAAACCGATAGGTTATGTCAAGTGCACTGGACACTGTGCGGGTTATATTTTTATTAAGTTGTATCATTCTATTTAAATTATCATATTTGACACACAGCTTATTTTTTTTCTATATGTAAATATGTGTAAACATTATTTATCATTCAAATTTTATATACTTATGGGAGAAAGTATAGTTTTGAATATCGCCGAATTTTATAAATATTTTTACATTTTTCTGGCAATATAATAATATCCAATAATTTAATTCTTCAATGCACCCACTTATCCGAGCTTAATGATCTTAAATTGTTGTACCCCAAGTTTTATTTATATAGAAATCATATGCAATTATGTGAATATTAGGTGTATCCATTAATTATGAATTTATAAAATCGTCATCGTCAACAATTACAAGTAATGAAAAATTTAATGACAGAGAATTCGTCAAAAATAACTTAGTGATAACTGGAGCCAGGTCTGGTGAATATGGAGGATGTAAAAAAATGTTCTTGCTATTTTAACTGCTTATATTTTTCCGCCGTATTCAATATAATATTGTAATGAAAGTGTGTGCGTGCTGTACGTGTACGAGAGTGTGTTAATGAGTCATTCTAGATAGTATTGGTGCGTATACGAATAGAGCAGGCCGACTAGATCTTGCTAAACTAGTGTACACCAGCTTCATTCGTATACGTACCAATACTATCAGCTCTAGCTCGAATCACTAAGACAGTTATAATGGCAAGAACTTTTACATCCTCCATATTCACCAGACATGGCTCCGACCGCTACCATATATTTCGATCTTTAGAACATTCTTTGAAAAATGAATTATCCTGTCGGCATTAAGACTTTCGGGTGCTCCTAATATAAGTATTGAGGAACATGTGGGCGAAAATCCAGTTGTTTATAATTGGTCAAAACCTATAAGGAGATATCTCACTAATAAATCAACAACACCGACCAGTCCTTCTCAATAAAATACCATTACATCAGCGATATTTGCAAAAATCAACTGTGGATCGGCTTCTCTTCTTGGTATCGAGCCAGTTATATATTTGAATGGGTAAAAATGACCTGACCATATTTGAATAACGGTCAAATGATACAAAATAATGTGTTAAGTCCTAAAAGAGAAGTTCTTAAAAAATAATCCGTTACTACTACATTGCGCAATAGGAAACTTGTATACGCTATTATTTCGACTAATCTAATATAACTTTGGAGAATATTATCCGAGACATTGTGACTTGCAAATTTATACAACTCGATATGGCTTATTATAATACCTTTATATTTTCACCGCTACAATTGAAAATTTAATAAATTTTCGAGAAAATTGAATTTGGACTCATCTATCATTGTTGTTCGGGAATAATTTATTTGAAATGTGTTTATCTCCGATCTTCGAAGAAATCGTGACTCGTTATTTTGTTCAGATATCTTTATAGCCGGAACAATAAAAAGAATTACTTACTAAATGCTATAATAACAACATCGTTACCCTAAAATCAAGTTACTCGTTGAATTGATTATATTATATGGTAATGAATTCCAGTAATATAAATAGTAAAATAGTGATCCAGTTTTTAAATGTTGAATTAATTTAAAATTTCTAGAGCCTCAAATCTGAACATAAGTATAGGTAAATTATGATAATGTCATTTTTATCTTAAGGAATTTTAATAAATTATAGTCAAAACGCACACTTTTCAGTCCATTTAAAATAAAATAAATATAATATATCGAATATTATTAAAAGCATTTTTTTATCATCTACCTGCTTTTTTAATGATCTTTTTATCCGTATAGGTAAAAATAAATAAATATTATGTGAAGTGTGGTCACCATATGACTTATGTGAAATTGGAGCCTATATTTAAAATTATTATTCATATAATCTATTAAGAATTTAACGGTTTAAATGTTTCAACTTTTAACTCATTAGGATTCATAAATATTATATGAAATCGTCGGTTTTCTTCGCAGACCGCCTAACTCCGAAATATTTGATAATTAGAATTTAATTACATCTAATTCATGTTATACACTCAATTTAAACTATTAAATAAATATAATAATAATATGTTTATTTGTAAAAAACATTAATTATGAATTAAACAAAATGTAAAGTCTGCGTTTTTCAGATTAAATATTTTTTTGTCTCTACAAAATCTCTCCCTGTTAAATGGACAAAAAAAATCGATGGATTTGTGGAAAATTTTTGTAAATCCAATTATTTTCTTTAACTGAGTTAATGAACAGATTCATTGCTTATCTTCCAATAAATAGTTGTAAATTTAATATATTCAAATGCTGTTTTCTCCAAACCGATATATACTGACAAAATAAATTCCATCATAATTAGTTTGGTTCGGTATGCACAGAATAATTAATTACACGTTTTACTTACAGTTAATCGCGTAAATATTATATCGGGATGTAATAAATCGATTATCGCAATGCACAAAAAACCATAGTCATCAAGCACATGTTGTATAGTATTATATTTTAACAGTTACACCTTGTTAGATAAATTATCACAATCTCTGGTTAGAACCATAGTTATTCTCAATTATAAACCCGCCGTTATTTTTTGACTGCTTAATTATATTTAACGGTCGTGAAATATGACCACCCTTTTACAATATTAATCGATTAATCAAAGATGCTGTGCTTTCAATTTCACAACATTGTTTCAAATATCATACTTGGTGAAAGGTTCTGTCACGATGCTCCAAAGTCAAGGTTCTTGGTTCAAAGCTCGGTGGCATTTTACACATTCTTACTCTTCTCAAAGGTTTTCAAGAGCTCATCTTTAACACTTTCACTACTGAAATTACATTCAGTCGTGACCACAATATGTGTAAACGCTCTGAAGTTCAGATTAAATCAGGAATAATTGTTTAATTGCGAATAAAAAAATATAATGCACACCACCTTGGTTATGTGACGTTTAGATCAGTTTCGCGTTTATATTTTTGACGCAATTTCAATGATTATATTAATGCATTATAAATTTAGATCACCCTGAATTTGTGCCTGATTGAAAATTGAGAAATTATCTTCCTATCTCTAATAAGTAGTTATCTCTAATAAGTAGCTATATCTACTTATCTCTAATAAGTAGTTATTAACATGAATACAATATTAAATATATCATCATCATAATATTCTAAATTTTTTATATATAATTTTTTAATATTTATATATATATATATATATATATATATATATATATATATATATTTATTTTGTATTTCAAATAACTCATTTTTCATTATCATTTACAGTATCAAAAAATGATATTATTATTGATACGTAAAGTATACATATATTTACAAAATAATCGAATAAAAAATACATACATATTATATTTATTTTGTGGTGTTCTGTTTTGTCAACATTCTGTTAATTTGGTCAGATGTTTCTAAATAGTACATTTTATATCTGAATTTTGTTTATTTATTTACATATTTACATATAAACGCTCACAAGAGCTTTTTTTAAATATAATATAATGATATTTGTATTTTTGTGTCTACATCTAAAATATTGTATCCAAAATCGATTTTATGTTCTTCAAAACCGGACATGGCAAATTTCCCAGTCTAAAAAAGATGTATCGAAGTTGACTCAATCGGCTTTTGTATGTAGTTTACCTTCCGGCAATATTCATCTTTGACCGCTTTCTATGAATTGTTATAATATGTATATTCTACATCAAAATGTCCCAATAAACAGTCCTATTTCTAATGAGAGCGATTTATAAAATCTATAAATATTCGGATCGATGGCGCAAGAATGTAACGGAACGATATCTTTTTCAAGCAACGAACGGTGTTTTTGCTGCACCTCAAGTTGACAAAATAACACCAATGTCGATATTAAGTAGTTACTATATTTATAATGAGCGGAGAATTCCGTTGTGATAAATATGCTCCCACGTCCTCATACCATATTTAATACTTAACGGATTGTAATTAATTTAGTCGGGGACAATGGCGAAAAAATAATGTCAAGAGGCTCTCGTATTGTGTAGGAAAAAAAAAACACAAACAATTGTACAAATATTCAAACAGTTACATTTTATACTGTGATTGATCGATAATTTAAACCCCGTTATCTCGATTAAAGTATTATTGGGAAACCTTAACAAATTCACACATGATTCTCAGTTAAATATATTGTCTTAAACCTTCTCACGGAAATGTAAAATACTTTAGGAGACAGACTTGCTCTAACAATGGTTGATCGTTTTGGATGGGTGCTTTGAATAAACTGCGGTTTTTTATGCAACCTCTGTTATATAACTATTGTAAAAAGCCAATCATCACAACAATTGTTACACTGCCAACAATAAACCTATTAAACCATATAATTTACACTGTGTAAATAAGAATATTATTACCTGATTATAATGAGCTTATATACATATAGAACCTGTCTTTGGTTGAACTTCAAATAAATTAAAGGCGAATATGTCATTCCAATACGGTCATTAAAAATATTCTAAAAGAGGCCTAAGATTTTTATCGTATAAAAAAAATAATAATAAAATAATTTATTATGACAGTTTATGAATCTTCGGTTATTATAATGAGTATATATATGAGAATATAAGATGTCATCATAGAATAACAAAAACAAAATTCATTTTCAAGGACAAGTTCAAATTATGTTGTCATAATGCCTAAGGTTGCTGACCGTGTGTGCCGTTTGAGGTTATGTTCTTGTTTACATACAATTGTTGTTTCATTAATCCTATGACGTATGATTATAATAATACAAATTCAAATCAGGTGATCAATCATCTAATAAGTAAATACGCAAGATTCTCATACTTTTTAAAATAATAAATAATAATTGAAAAGTTTAACTAGCCGACTTGGACCATTAACGAAGGTGTGCTTGTGTTACATTTAATATACCATTCCCTATATTTAATTATTTTAAGTTGAATAATAGCAATAGGCACCGAAGAGTTTCATGTGTTAGCCGCTTGGGGCGCTGCTTCTACCGCCTCGCTAATTCAAATTCTCTTGCATTTACATATATGAGTGACCGGCCATACAAAGCAATATTGCAAGACGCTTCTATAAATAAAAGTTCATTGCCTGGTTATTTTTTTATTTTGAATAATTTATGATAGTGCACACATTTAATTCTATAAACTGGAAGACGGTAGTATTATACAATAACCTAGTGAAAAAATTCATTCACTTCAAATATGTATATAAATGAGAATTGGCCGTGTGCACTTGCATTATGCGTATTGCGTTGAGGACAAATATTTTATACTGCGAGAAATCTCTTGCCGCCGTATTGTGTCGTCAACGCGACGCTGCAGCGTCACTGTCCTCTACTCTTTGTTTGCTATATTTCTAGAGCAAATTTCCAAATTACTCCACAAACGATCTAGATTTCTCGCAATACAAAATTTTTATATCATTACTATATGAACAATCACAGCCTTTTGTTCAAACAAGTTCACCTGAATATATTTCATCATTTAAGAAAATAAAAGACGTTCACTCTTATACGCATTCAGTCTAGTCACCTGTGATAATGTGTACATATTTGTCATTTTATTGTACAGGAGAGTCGGGTAGCCCTGCACGAAAAAAATATTCTTCATTTATTTATTTATTTAACACCCGACTGAGTGTTTCGAAATGTCTGGTAACAAATAAGAAAAAACATTGTTCTGATCAAAAAAAAATAATTAAATTTTACAATAAATAAGTATGGTTATGGATTTGGCGCTGTTGCTATTTAATTAACATAATAAAATCACTTCTCATTATTTATACAAGAATTTATCCAATTTCTAAGAATTCATTCATTTTAAAACTATATGTATATATTAGATTCCCGGGTCTTCCTCGTTAATGTTACATTTATTTTTTTAAATTCAATAAAATACATATTGTATATTTAATAAAAGTAGGCATTTAATAATAATATTAATAATAAAAGTATCTGTTAAAAGCAATATAATTTTATTCGATTTTAATTCAGCTATAAATTCAGTTTTTAGTATATTCAGTGAACGGGCGACATTTGCCACAAATACTTTCTCTACATGTGTCCGTTTAATTTTGGTTTTTTCTTCAGTGTTTAGTGTTTTTTTATTGTAAGACGAATACTTTCGTTGTCGATCAGTGAAACTTGATTATTTATTGACACAACACTCACATTTCTAATTTACACAGGCGAATATTAGACTTGTTTGCTACGACAGAAACCTGTTTTCTGGTTTATATTTCGATTATGGTAATTGCTTCAATCAATCACGATTTTAATTATTATCTTGTTAAATTATCAATGTAGAGATGCATGGAATGCAATTAAAAAAAATAGTCGCAGGTTAGGCCAACTCCGATTCCCAGGTTCATAAAAAGTGAATAATGTTTAGATTATTCAAACATTTTACAGAAATATTTAAATAATTTATTTTGAAAAAAGCATAGCCATCGGTCTACAAAATATACTTTAAACATGCGCAAATGCGATATAAATTACCGCAACGGCTGTGATTGGTAATTTATTAAGATAATATATTATAAACAAACCTGGTCTAAGGGGGGTGAAAAAAATGATTTTCAATTGTTCACAATCGTAGAGCACTGTTTTATTACTATAGACAGATTATATGCTTAATATATTTAATTAATGATATTAATAGTGCTTTTGGAATCGACTTTGGGCCACCATCTTTGAATCAGTTGCTTCTGTAAAGTACTCAGTGGTGACTGTTACGTGTGTATTTTTATCTGTTATACGTAATTAATTTTATTAATTATAATTTTTTTTTCGCTTATATTTGCGATTCCTTCCACCCCCTTAAATATTCTCATTTATTTCAACTCCACCCTGTATATATTGTTTTATTATTTGGATATTAACAAAGCAATTTTAAAAAATAAAAATATTAATAAATTTTGATTAATCATATAATACATATAATGTTTGTCAAATATAAACAATAATCAAAATTATAAAGGAAATTATTGCAGAGCTCGAATACATCAAAGCACTTCTTCGCACCCACTTGAACTAAGTCTGATTACAGATAAATTATTAAAGAATTTGGGTTGAGAGAATTTGTAGATATAATTTAAATTTAATAATATTGTCAATGATTGTACAACAAGTGTATGGCGGGTCAAGCAAGTCCACTTTCCTTGACCCTCTTCCTACTTCTCGGCATATATATATTTTAATTTTAAAACTATAAAACACACAAAATGTCACAATAAAGACACGCGTCTATATCGGCAAAGATATATTAATTTCTAGTCGGCAAAAAGCAGAGTAATATTGAATGAATGACCGTATAAAGGTATTTTTATAGTGACCGTGTCTGTATATAGTGTTGCCTAGATTCAAGATAATGTGGCATTTAATTATAATGCTGTAATGAAAGTAAGGAAGGAAGTTAGTAGTAATAGAGAAAGACGTTGTTATTTGACACAATGACCTCTTATTTATCTACACACATTTTAAATACTATGATTTTCTTTTATCATTAGAAACTGTGATCGTTAAGGATCTAATTGCAAGAAAGTCAACTATAATTATCGCATATTTTCAATGCTATTTCCTCTTATAAAATACACAATTTTGCTCTAATAATTTACCATCATTGAGATTATTGTGTGAAATCAATTTTAATAGATTAGATCGGTTATTACGACTGGGAGATCGGGACTAATATTAATAAAATCCCGATCGATCGTCTTGATCCAGGTTTACTCTGATTTCCTGCATTGTAAGGTAAATATTGATTATGAAGTCGGTGACCTGTGTAACTAGTAATAGTTAAGATCACCGACAGACAATTAATTAACATGTTGTTGTGTCTAAAAAAGCCTCTCAAAAAAATCTGTGGGTTCTCTGGTATACTGAAAAAGAACTGTTTTCTGTTAATAAATAAAATTAAAAAATATATTTAAAATGGCCTGAATATAAAAACATCTATTTAACAAAACTATATCCTAATTAAATACGTTAATTTTATAATTATTTATAATTTGTCCATCTGGTCCAAATTTCAAATTTTTTTTACTAAAAATAGGCTTTCATAATTGACATTGTCAAAACCAGAGGGGATTTTTTTATTAAATCAGAATTTAGTTTCCATCAATTTTCGGTATGAAGTCATAAGGTTTCCTTTATGTAATAAATTAACTCTGCGGCAATAAAAGTTCTAATTAATAATGTCACAATCATATATACGACCATAATCAATTTTTGAATTAAAATCGTTTTAACAATTTTCATTACGTTTATTAAAAGAAAGAAGGGACAATAAATTTAGGGTTTGCACAGGGGACTGAAATCTATGCTACGCCACTGGTATCCAATACACAATAACACATTAAAAAAATATTTAAAAAGAATAATTA